>NJDD01000715.1:27886-56224 GCA_002245505.1 Calephelis nemesis | reverse complement strand
ATAAAATCAATTTGACTTGATGTTATAAAAAATATTGAATCTGTGTTATAAAACTTTGCAGGTGTGTACGGCCTTAACGTCTCAGAGTAAGTAATCCAAATGGATATAATTGATAGCCGTGACGTCACCGGAGATTAGCCGAGAGGGCTAGCGTTGTAGCCGCCACAGAAAATGGAATGGAGAAGTTTTATAATATAAAATGTAATTGGATAAAATTATACGAAATGGAAAATTGAACAAATTGTATTACATATAGATGGATTTCAAAAATACAAATACAAACAAGTTCAAAATCTTCACGCCCGTATCTCCGAGAACATAAGCCGTAGACACTAAGTCCCACAGCGTGATAGGTAGCAAGCATTTTTTTGTTAGAAAAATGAAACAAAACATATTTTCTTTTCGTTGCCCGACCCCGGGATCGAACTAGTGAACTTGTGTGAAAGGCGATTAATTTGAAAAATATGCGACAAGAAAATTCATTTTTTATAATGAAGTTGCAAAAAATCAACCTCGCTTATTAAAAGCAACTCATCTACAATCTACAAAAAATAATTTATTACCCTATTTTCATCAGATCTAGACTTAGTTGCAATTGGACCACCTCGGAAGTAGGATAATTTGAATTACAAATTAATTTTAAATTTGGTTAAAAAATGACGTAGGACGTACACAAAAAAATATAGGATATCGTTAATAGAGTCCTCTTAATTTTTTGAAATCTATTAAAAAGCTCACACATTCCGCAAATAAGAATTAAATACTACTACGATTATTACTATACTTAGTGAAATAAAAAATGCAACAAACGGAAAGTGGAGGTTCGGTTTACGTCACTTTGTTTATATTTTTTTTGATTTTTGACCGTCTCGTTGGTCGAGTGGCTAGCGTACACGCCTAACTACATCGACCGACTGCGAGGCTAGGGTTCGATTCCCGACGGGGGCAGGCATTTGTGTGATGAACATTTAGATGACTGCATTTCCGGGTCTGGGTTTTATTAAATTTATTCTGGTATCTATTTACGTATTTCTATGTATAAGAATCGTTGATTAACACCCATAACTCAAGCATATAATTTGCTTACTTTGGGGTTAGATTCAATTCGTGTAACTTGTCCATGTATATTATTTAATTATTTATTTTTACAGTTTATATTTCTTGCAGTTTGTTGTGTAATTATATTTATATTAACGAGAAAAAATAGCGTTTCATATACATTAATTATTTCAAAAAACTTTGATAGAAACATTTTTTTCGTATTTTTACATTACTAGGTGGTAGAATCTCGCAGCGACTCGCCCGGATTGGTACCACCACCTTACCTATTCCTGCCGCCATAATGTCGGCGCTTGCCGTTGACATTTTCCGGTTCGGAGGATAAGGTAGCTGGTAAACTTACTTTTGCTCGAGGCTTAACATCCCGGCATAAGGTTGGCAACGCACCATTACCACCCTTGGTGTCTCTAGGCGGCGTGAATTTCTTACCATCGATAAATCCGTCTGCTTGTTTGCCTTCCAAACTCATAAAAAAAATTATTGATAACCACCCAAAAAAGATAATCATCAGCTTAAAATCGTGAATTGAAATAATGGAAATTATAAACAAACGTGTACCGAGCCTCCACTTTCCAACTCGTTTGACGCACTTTTTAAATTTCACGCAATATAATTTATTTGCAGAATATTTGTGTTTTTAAAAATGCTCAATAAATCAGATCAAGTTAAAATAATTGGGAAAATGAAATCTCAATATGGAAACCTCTGTGGTCTAGCGGTCCGGGTGTTGGACTTGATTGCACGAGGTCCCGGGTTCGAATCCCAGGTCGGCCAACAAAAAGAAAATTGAATTTTTCCAATTTTCTAATAAAAAAGATGTTGGTCGGGATTGGAAATGTGCCCGGTTGGCGATAGGCTTGCCACCTATCACATTAGTGTCTTCGGCTAGTCGTGGGATCCCTGGTTGTGCCTCTGCCTACCTCTTCGGGGATATGGGCGTGAAGATACTCTTACTTCAATATGGAAATTACGCGCTTGTTAGGGGTGTAAGTGACCGATTGTAATTTATAGAAGTACTTAGACATTTATAAAACACTATATAGTCAGACCTAGATACAAACAAAATGATCATCACACAAATGGTTGCCTTTGTTAGGAATCAAACCCGAACGTCGCGATTAGTCGGTGGAGTTAAACATGTATTTATTTATTTATTTTATAA
This sequence comes from Calephelis nemesis, assembly GCA_002245505.1. NCBI lineage: Eukaryota > Metazoa > Arthropoda > Insecta > Lepidoptera > Riodinidae > Calephelis > Calephelis nemesis. The sequence goes on along the minus strand of NJDD01000715.1, from coordinate 54,003 downwards.
TATTGGAAGGCAAATAAGCAGACGGATTTCGTGATGCTAAGAAATTCACGCTGCCTAGAGTCACCAAAGGTGGTAATGGTGCGTTGCCAACCTGAGGCCGAGATATTAGCCCACGAGCAAAAGTAAGTTTACCGGCTACCTTATTTTCCAAACCGGAACACGTCAACGGCAGACATAGGTAAAGAATAGGTAATGCGGTGACACCTATCCAGACGTGCCGCTTCGAAAATCTACCACCTAGTCCGGTGTCACGGTGGCAGTCACGGTTAGTCTACGCTCGCCTTTTACGAGTTGCCTGGCATTTTAGTCTGTATCACATTGTAATATAAACTTTTATACCAGGTTAAACCTTAGAGTACTTTATTCCGTGTTTATCAATAAGATAGCTGTAAGATAGCATGTGGTTCCGGGTTTCCTTGTCTGGCAAATCGAATTATATGTTTTCAATTTAGTAATAAAAGAAACGTTGCCCGGAATTGGATTCGTTGCGGTTGGCGATAGATTAGCCATATATCACATTTCAGGACTAAGTACCTTCTTATTGTGCTACTAATTGTTTCTTTGCCTACTTCTGCCAAGACGAAGGCGTGAAGATAGTAAAACTGTAGTAAAGACTCCAATTTTATTTCCATATTATCTAGCTCCAAAAAATTACCTATGCTTTATTAGATATGTCTGGCTCAATAGCCTATCGCCGGATCTCGATCATTGGAACAGACGAATTGATAATCGCCTCTCATTAGGAATACAAAGACAAATACAACATTAAGGCATATGTTTTGGCCAAAAAGAAGTCTAAAGAACTATATTTTTGGATATGATAGTGAACAAACAATCAAACCTTGTAATGCCAAAAACACACTCACACACACATACAAGTCAAACTTACAATACGTCTCCTTTTACTTTTAAATTCCACCTAAAGTCAAAAACTAATAAACTAACAAACACATCACGTTAATGCAAAAAGTACTTGTTTTCACCATATATCTATCAAATACAAAATTAATAAAATAAATGTCTACTCTATACCACTCTGAACCAATTCTCTGGACCCTAAGGACTGCTTTAAGTGTTAGAAGGAGATAGTTCTGGTCAGCTATGTGCAAGACAGAGAAAGAAAAACAGGAGAGATTGAAGAGAAATTGAATACTAGAATTGTTAAGAAGAGGAGTTAGTTCATGGGTATATTAGTTATTACAGCTCGTTTTAATTTAGTTCCTCCCTTGCAAGGTTAAGTAATGAATCAAAAATAACCATCTAATTATTCCATCCTTTCCTTATCCTACTAATATTATAAAAGCAAAAGTTTTTATGTTTGTTTGTTTGTTAGGTACTCCTTTACGCCAAAACTGCTGAACCGATATGAAATTTAGCACACACATAGAGGGCAACTTTTGTTAACACATAGGATAGTTTTTATCCCGAAAAAATGATCCTGTGGGTTATTAACCACGTGGGCAAAGCCGCAGGCAACAGCTACTTTTAAATAATAATTTAAGAGTTTAGACATTTTCTGTATTAGTCTGTTTCTGTATTTCCTATTTTGTAGATTAGATCTACTGCCTTTTTATCTAGCAGCTCACGAGGCCAGCAAAGGCCAAATGGGCCATTACCAAGACTGACATGATCAATGGTAATATACTACCATGCTAACCACGGTAAACTATTCCTACCGCCATATTGTCATTGTCCTGTAGGGTTACTCTTGAATCTCGATATCATACGAATTGGAATTAATTGGAATCGTATACCGTTGCTTATATCACAACACCGCGAATATGCATTTTTTACGTTACGCTTTTTTTTATTTACCGGATAATGAAATAAATTCTACGTGTTTTCGACCAATAACATCCTACAAAAGCGGCCAATAAGAGGCCGTAATTTCAAAAATTGTATCATTACTATTATTGTCATTTGTCGATTTTTGACATAAACGCCGCGAATCTGCACAAACGTAAAGTAGGTAGTGAAAATGCATATTTGCGTGTTGTAATATAAGCGACGATATGTTATTTTAGGTACTTTTGTACTAGCTGATTATTACAATAAATTACAAATAATTCAACAAATCCGATAAAATAATTTATATTAAAACAAGCTGCCCGTTCCGGCTTCGCTCGGATGGTAATTTTTTTACCATAAATTGAGATATAAGCTATCCTATCTCTCAAGTTGGATCGAACTGCACATGGTGTGCGAATTTTATTATAATCGGTTAAGTGGTTTAGGAGTCCATTGAGGACAAACATTGTGACACGAGATTTATATATATTAAGATAAGATATAAGTCAAATGTTAATAATTTGCTAATATCTTGTTCAAAAGTCAGTAAAATGTAAAAGTAGTAAAACGCTTACTCGATTCAAATTTCCAATATTGCATCAATCGAGGTTCAAATGTACCCTAATGTTCGGGTTTCGGAGAGTAGGGTAGCTGGTAGACTTGCACAATCGACCTAACACTTAGGCTTCGAAACAATGACGTATCTAAACACGTATCCCCGTGTTGGTCCGGGCTCCTTTGCAGAATTGACCGCCTGCCTTTCTTGCCAGGCAGCTCGCAAAAGGCGAGCATAGGCTTATCATCACTAACACCGTGACATCTGACTAGGTGGTAGAGTTTCGCAGCGACTCGCCCGGATTGGTGCCACCGCCTTACCTATTCCTGCCGCCATAAAGTCATGACGTGTTCTGGTTCGGAGGGTAAGGTAGCCGGTAAACTTACTTTTGCTCGAGGCCTAACATCCTGAGCTCAGGTAGCCAAAGCACCGTTACCATCTTTGGTGTCTCTAGGCGGCGTGAATTTCTTACCATCAGGAAATCAGTCTGCTTGTTTGCCTTCCTATAACATAAAAAAAGTGTTGTCTATATGCTGTGGGTATCTCTTACCATCTAATTGTTTAAAACGTTTCGCAACTTTAAAAAAACATAAAATGATGATAATCTATATATTAATACGTGAAGCAAAAACTTTGGACCCCTTTTTACGATAATTGCGCTGACGGAGGAGTATGAAATTTGGCACATTTATAGTTTATGTGTAGGAGAAGTGCAGAACGCTAATATTTTGATGATAATATTTATAAAGTGCATTAATTCAAAAAATAAAATATTTCACGTACTACCATGCATTTGACACACACAAACAAATATATGATGATAACGATAAAAGATCACAGATGGCGCACTAACTATTCAGGAAACAAAGTAGTTGGTCTTAAGAAATGAAGATGGCGTTCTTTTCAACAAGATATTAAACTTGATTATTGTCGAATTTCGACCAATGGACGACCACTAGTCTTATTAACTATCCACGTCTGAGACTTACGTCTATTAAAAGAAATGAACCATATATTTGCAGCTTTCATTTAAAATTTGTATTCGAAGTGGCCACTAACTATTACTTTTCAACCATTGGTCCAGAAGTACCCACTCTCCTTTAGATAAGGTGTTTTTTCTGTGATAGTCCCAGTCCCATTTGTAGGCCAAATGCCCTTTGTCTGGCAGTTCACAGGTATGTGTTAAACGGGTCATAAACTTCGTCCACGACTTGTCCGGGTAGGGATTCAACGCCTTAACCATTCCTACCGCAACAATAAGTAAAAAAAGTAAGTATATTCTCGCCCATATCCTCGCATTGGTAGGCAGAGGCACAACCTGTCCTTTTGACACTGCTGCCATATTTCCATTGTGTTAGACCTAATGCACGATTGCAAAATAGTCCGTCCCCAAATATTTCCAAAGCAACCGATTGTCCGATCGTCCGACGTCCTACACTGCTACTTATTTTTGAGTATCTTGTTGAAATCATAAAATTGGAGTCAGTTTTTCGCAGCAAGCGCACTAACGCTGGAGTTATCTGTAAAAATGTAAAATAAAAAACCTTGAAGTTAAGAAATGAAAAGTAAGTATAGTCTTGAAGAAAATTGGTTCAATATTCGAAATGTCACGTCGAAGATCGGCAGATACTCCTGCAAAGTTTGTCCGTATGGAGATTGGACAAGATCAAGGGTGCTATTTTGGAATTATACGATGATATTCGATGACATTAATTTTCCTCAGTAACTGGAATAGCAATCATATTTCTTAAAACTACTGGTGGTCGCCCGTTGGTCGAAATTAGACAATAATAAATTTTAATATAGTTTTTTTAATATAGTATAGTTGATAAGAACGTCATCTTCCTTTCTCAAGACCAACTACTTTGTTTCCAAACTTTTTAGTGCGCCATCTGTGATATTTTGTCGTTATAATCAACATATTTGTGTGTGTCAAAAGCATGGTAATGTGGGTAATGTCCAAGGGTTTTATTTACTGATTTAAATATAAGCATTTTTATTGAAAAATATTAGCATTCTGCTCTTCACCTACACATAATTTCGTGAAAAAGGGGTCCAAAGTTTTGGCATCGCGCATGAATATATAGATAACTAGCTGAACCAGCAAACTTCGTATCGCTTGACATTAATGCTTAGACAGTAGCGCAGTCTGTCGGATCCGATGTGAAACATTCCAAAATCAACAACGACTTATTATTAAAAAAATAATTAAAAAAACATCTTCCAGGAGACCAAATTTAAATCTAAACCATTTTCGAATTCCCTTGAACACGCACAAAAACTTTCATCAACATCGGTCCAGCCGTCTAGGACGAGTTCAGTGACATACAAACAAGAAACCATACAAAAAAGACAAACAGCAAGAGCAGCAGCAGCAGACGGATTTCCTAATGGTAAGAAATTCACGCCGCCTAGAGACACCAAAGGTGGTAATGGTGCGTTGCCAACCTGAGGCCGGGATGTTAGGCCTCGAGCAAAAGTAAGTTAACCGGCTACCTTACCCTCCGAACCGGAACACGTCATGACGTTATGACGGCAGGAATAGGTAAGGCGGTGGTACCAATCCGGGCGAGTCACTGCTAAACTCTTCCACCTAGTCAGGTGTCACGGTGTTAGTGACGGTGAGCCTATGCTCGCCTTTTACGAGCTGCCTGGCAAGGAAGGCAGATGGTCTATTCTACAAAGGAGCCCGGACCAACACGGAGGAAATTTACAAAATAATAAATTATAAGTGATACGTAAAACAGTACTTAAGTGTTTCTTTGTTTAAAAATATGAAAATTTTGAAGGTTTACCAAACGCCGACGAAGGAAAATATCAAGTATTGAGTAAGTTCCAAAACTACTGAATCGATATATAAAGAATATCATACCGCTAGACTACAGAGGCGATACATATGGAACAATAATATATGTAATGTTCATACAATTTTATTTTTGTTTTATTTTATGATATTGGAATACAAACAAGCAGACGGATTTTCTGATGGCAAGAAATTCACGCCGCCTAGAGACAACAAAGTTATTGATGGTGCGTTGTCAATCTGAGACCGAGATATTAGGCCTCAAGCAAAAGTAAATATACCGGCTACTGTATTCTCCAAACAGGAACACGTAGACGGCAAGTGCTAACGTTATGGCTGCAGGAATAGATAAAGCGGTGGTACAAATCCGGGCGAGTCGCTGCGAAACTCTACCACCTAGTCAGATGTCACAGTGTTAGTGACGGCAAGCCAATGCTCGCCTAATACGAGGTACCTGGTGGGAAGGCACGGCAGGTGGTCTATTTTTCAAATGATCCCGGACCAATAAACAAATTGAATAAGCACCCGGATTCAAAAATACAAAACCTATCAAAATCAAACCCAAATTTTTGAAGACATGCCGTAGATGTCAACCCCTCAACTAACATTTGTGGCTCTTAATATAGAACTAAATTCGATTTTATTTAAAACCCTATTTCGAAAAGCGTAATTTATTTTCTATTGTACCCTATTATATTCTAAACGCATTCTAAGTTGACATTCAAACCCACGCACGTTACAAGCAAATGGTAACCCTATTGTGTGGATCCCAGAATTGATATCAGATTAATCTAGTTTACAACTTAATTGTGAGCTATAAAAATTTTGGATATGGGAAATCAAACTTTAACTTGAGGGGATAAAGATGAATGTGGTTTGAAGTGATGCCCTACATTTTTTTTCTACGGTAGTGTGACCATGATTTTTGGAAAATCTATTTATTTACATTAATATTGTTAAGCTATTACTCGATGTCACTTACTTAGATACCCGATATGGATATATCTGCAAGTAGTTAATAATCATTTATATCAACAGCTATAAAATATTTTAGTTTTAAGTTCGTACTCCACCTTCGTGGAGGGCAGTTAAATTCTTCTGATCATGCTTCGGTTACGAAACGAGGGTTCTTTGAGTTTAAATAAAATGTTTAACTTGCAATTTCCTGCCAAAAAATTAATACGTATTTTGTCGTGACAAAAAGAAAAACAGTGCGCTATGGATGAATTGGACTAACTGGAAGCCAAAGACCCCTAAATATATCTGAAGCTCCACACAACACACACCAAGCGTAGCGTAACCGAAGCATTATCAGCAGAATTCGAATGCACTCTACGAATGTCGAGCATATATTATATATATGAAAATTGCAAATTAATGGAGTTTTTGACTTCTGATAAGTGCGATCCATTCACTACGTACCGTCTTTACTATTTAGATGCACTATACGTATAAAATTTGTGATGGAAACTTGTAAATTTAATATTTTTTGATTTTAGTTCCGAATGTTAATTGTTGTATAAAATTTTAGATTACATTTGTATACAACGTTTAAAGTCGTAACGTCTTGGGTTTTATATTTAATGTATTTGAATACAAACATTGATAAAAACTAAGTACATCCGTAGGGCTCCCCTAAAATAAAATAGTCTGAGTTCACAGGTAGGTCATATATGTGATGTCAATGTCGAATAGTAGGTATAGTTCGCCGGGTTGGTTAGTTATTTAATACCATTATAAAAAATGTATATCTAGCTGTGTCGTTTCGTCTAAATTATAAATTTTGAGCCTGTACCAAAAAGCAAAAGCTAAACGAAACGCGCGACAGCATCAGCTTTTGAACTGTATAAAGATAAAAGAGATAAAAAAATACCAACGGGAAAACAGAAAAGTTTTTTGCGCCATTGAGATAAAAGATAGTTGTAGTTTTTTCATAATTATTGAAATTGGTGTTGACATTAAGTGAAAGTAGTCAATTTTGATAGCATATTGTACAATTTTATTCAGTTTTTTTTTTTGTAATTTTAAAAATGTACAGATTTAATAGTCATGAAGACATTAGTGTATCATGTATTTCCTCGTTCCTGCCAAATGTAATAGTTAAAACACAATTTTGTTAAATTGGGTGTCTTGATATAAATTTCAATTTAACTAATGCCAATTGCTGACGCTAGTTCCAAAAACTAAGAAAAGAAAAAAAAGAAGCGGGAGAGTTTTGGCGCCATGGTGAATGAAGATGGTGTATTTTTTCACAATCATTGAATTTCGTGTTTACATTGAGTGAAATTAGTTAATTTAGGTGGATTTAGTTTTATTTTGTTCAGTGAAAGTGCACAAATGAAATAATCAAAAAGAAATTAGTGTATCGTGAATTTCCTCGCTGCCGCCAAATCTCCTAAAGTGAGCTTTTGTAAAGTGACCGCCGCTTTACCCAAGAGCCTGACGTGACTTTGTAAATAGTGATTAATGACTGTTTAAGAATAATTAACGGAAGACATGTGACTAATGATGAAATAATTAATACGGAAGACGTGGCAGCATGGCCTAAAGGTCTTAGCCGGCCCCAGAAAGGGGCAAATTAACTTAAAAAAAGAAACGGGAGTTTTGGCGCCATCGTGAATGAAGTTGGCTTAAATTTTTACAATTATTGAATTTAGTGTAAATTATAAGTAAAATTGGTTAATTCCCACCTAGGGAATTATTTTATTTTTGTTCAGTGAAAGTGCTCAAATGAAATAATCATGAAGAAATTAGTGTATCGTGAATTTCCTCGCTGCCGCCAAATCTCATAGACGAGCTTGTGTAACGAAACCACTGCTTTACTCAAGACCGAGACATGACTGTAAATAGTGACTAAGTACAGGGGGCCTACCATAAGCTTTGAGAAAGCAGTTCTGTCAAAGGAAAGTTATACTTCCGTCTTAAAATACTATTACTTTAGTTCGTACCACGACCATTTAAATCAGTCTTGTTTTATTACTCCATTGAACGAATGATTTTTGTTTAATTTGTCTATTAACTGCTAAATTGTTTTTTTTAATTCTTCTTCTTCTTTCTTATAAATATTGCTTCCATTTGTTTTTCATAATATTATTAACCAATGTCAAGTATAAAACTTACCTAGATACGTCCCCTTCCGGCAGACTAAGATTCCTTACTTATAAATATCTTCTTATTTGTTTTTATTCGTTATGCATTTCTCTAGTTAGTCATTTTCGTCATCATGTTAAGTCATACTAAGGTCTAAGGTAAAGCGGTGCCTTATTGAGCTTAGTTATGAATGCTACCGTATATGTTATAAATACACGATACATCAATTTCTAAGTGAATATTTCACTTGCGTATTTTAGCTAAACAAAATTGTACACAAAAAATGAAATCGTAGGAAAAGATTTGTAAATTGTGAAGAACTACGTAGATTAAGTTCAGTAATATAGACATTTCTGGCAATCAAATTTGGATTTTTTTTGCCAGACTTCTACTACTAATATGAGACACTTCAACACTTGTATGTAGAAAATGACGATTCTAAAATTTCTTTGTCTGATTCCTCCATATAGAATATTGGCCCGCCAATTGAAATAACCAATTTGTTTCGTCAATTTTGAGATGTCGATGTTTAATTAGTAGTCTAATTATACATTTATCTCCGAAGTCAAATAAAAATAACAATTTTATGCTTCATTTATGATTTTTTTAAATGGCAACTTGTCCAACAATCTTAAATCCGCTAGCAAATGTTAACTTTTTTAAGATCGCTAATTATGACATAAAAACATTACTGCTGGCTGTCAAAATTGACATCATGGTACGGAATGAATGAATGATACGTCACAAAACTGCTATGTAGCAGTATTGTAAAATTATCCTGTAACAAGATTGTTTAGAGACGTCATGGTACGAAAAGTCGATGTAGTATTAAAACATTCCTGATTTAAGAGCTTATGGTAGACCCCCTGAAATAAAGAATTAATACGAAAGATATGGTTGCATGACCTAACTTTAGGCTTTTACCTGCCACACAAAGGGGCAAATAATTAACAAAACAAACAAAAAACGAAGCCGGCAGAAGAGAAAACTTGAATGATGACGTTGTGCATTTTTGATAATTTCGAATGGTTAGGGAATAATATTAAACGAATTGCTTTATTATCCGTAAGTACTGGCATTTAGGTATGTGATAAATTTTAAATGATTTAATTAATTTTGTTCAAAAACAGAAATAATTATAATATATAAAGTTTATATATATAGCGCGTTGTGAGTTGCGTTTTCGCGAGATACGAACTATTAGCTAGCCTTAACATTTAGCCGCCAAAATGAAAATCACAGTATGAAATGTGGCGACAACATACAGTGGTTTTTACTCTCCCTCCATCTTCCGAATTTTCAATCAGATCGTGTGTCTTGATGCGAGTTTAACATTTTTTACCAATTAAAAAGAGCACAACGCCTCCAAAATTACACTTTAAAAATACGCGCAGAATTTGAGTCCTCCTCGGTTTATTTCGTTAGTGCTTAACCCACGAATGACTAAACATATTTGCAGGGTGTAATATCCTTTACATCACGACTGTATGGGCACAGAAAGCCTCGTTCGCGTCGGCATGCCACGCCCGCGCGTTATTTAATAATCCTGGCACATTGAGATGCCAAACTCTCCAACACTGCGTTCCATACAGACATGAATATATATTTTATTACGACAGAATTATCTATACATATAACACATACTCATTCATGTTTGCTCTCTTTATTTAGAACAATGAAAACCAAAAGATTGATAAACTAAATAATAATAAGAGCAATAAAGCTGCAAAAAAAACTACTTCGAGTTCTCAATGTAAATTATTTACGTTCGTAAAAATTAAGTATTTTTCTCGATTTCTCTGGGATCCCATCATCAGATCCAGACTTGATGGCAATGGAACCAACTCAAAAGTGCGCTCTTTTATATAGAAAAATATTTTTTAACGTCGGTTTAGAAATGACAAAGAAATCGATTAACATGCATAAAATATATGAGAGTCGAACATATTAAATGCTCCTTTTCAATGTCGTTTAAAAAAATGATTTTTAAGTATTTTCAAACGTTGTCAATATTTCCGATAAAAGTAAAAAAAAGTTTAAATTGAGTTTTTTGTAACCTTGTTCCTTGCTTGTGTGTTATTATATGGTGGTTTTATTATTTTATACTGTGTGAAATTTGAAAATATGCTCGACAAAAATTCAACTTAAATAGTTCCTAGACCCTTTCCGATGAACCTCCTTTGAATATATTTTTAAATATGGGTGACGTGCAAGTGTCTACATACAAGCTATAAGTTATACATAACTAATAATTTATATTTTATACATACATGTACACCTTAAACATGATTTTGATATTCATTTTTTATGCAATAGGTTATTGGTTTTTTCAATTTTCTAATAATAAAAACGTTGCTCGGGATTGGGAATGGCGATGGAATTGCCACCTACCACATTGTGGGACTTAGAGTTTTCAGCGTGTCGTGGGTGTCCTTGTTGTGCCTCTGCCTACCTCCTCGGGATGTGGGCGTGAAGATGTTGAAGGTTATCGAATAAGCATATAATTCTCCTGACGATAAGAGATAACCGAGGCCTATAACACAGTAGATGTTACAGGTACGCATTGGTGATATCCACTGATGTTATAGGTGCATCACTGTCCTGTATATCCGGGAGAGTCATTGCAGGACTCTACCACCTAGTATAACAATACTTAAAAAACGTAGTACAATACTTAAAAAACGTACCAGAAGGCAGCCCTTGTTGCTGGCGTTGTAGGGAATAGTCCAATCCATCTAAATAATGATTACTCGGGTTGAGCACTCTCGGCAAACAAAGCCTGATGAAGTTGTAAAACCCGCGAGTTTGGCAACGCATTAGTCATTCCAAAAAAAAGATTATACTTCAGAAATGGGATAGATTACTGGGCACTTTAGAGCTCTATACAATTTTTGTTCCTCTCCGTTTTTGTATTTCTAGAAAAGTACTGAACACATTTTAATTTTGTTTAATGAAAACACAATTAAAATATTCGTAGTCGGTAAAAAACCGGATTTTTTTTTCAAATAAAAATTTAAAATAATATAAGAATTTGTACCATATACATTATATAATACAGTATATATCTAGTATTAGTAGATACATACGTAGAATAGTTGCTTCAAATATTTTTTTCACAAATTTTTGCTGATTTAATACAATATCTCAAAAACAAATCGAATTCGAAGTAAATAGAAAATAAAAATAATATTCAAAGCAAATTAACAACTAAAACAAGTACCTAAGTGAAAAAAATACCCTAAGTTATTAAAATTTTTATTTTCTTATTTTCACTTAAAAGGGGTAGGGAAATAAATTTAAATAAATATCTCGAAGCTTCTCGAAGTCGTCCCGCTGCACAATGGCCGCCTGTTGAGCAGATGAGGCGTCCGCAACAGATGGCAAATCACATTACAGCACAGACTATATTCCTGTAGGCCGAATACAGATGAGGCACATTAAAAACTAACCTCTTTTCTGGTGTCACTAGATCTTTTTTGTTTAATTACTCAAATTGAATCTAAATTCAAAATAAGCAATTTCTTTGCTTATGGTATGTTCGTAAGTGAACGACAATAATAAATAAAAATACTAATAAATAACAGTATAAAATAAATAAACACACGCTGACCCTGAAATGCAGATATCTAGATGTTCATTATACAAATATCTGTCCCATCGCGAATCGAGCCAGAATTATAGGCGTGTTCGCTAAAAATTCGACTAACGAGGCGGTCATAGTTATATTATACAACCAGATCATATCTATTTGTATGTGTATATAAAAATCAATTGCTGTTCGTTTATTTCGCTAAAACTCGAAAACGGCTGAACCGATTTAGCTAATTTTGGTTTTGAATTAATTGTTTAAGTCCAGGGAAAGTTTAAAAGATAAGAAAAAACGAAAAGACGGCGAGAAAACTAGGAGAAACGATATTTTAATATTTCCCATACAAACTAAACGGATTCAAACGAAGTTCGCCGGGACAACTAGTTACGATTTAAAAGGGTTTAAAATAAGTCGCTTTGCTTGCACATATAACTTATTACTTTTTTTTCAAAGTTAATTCATTAAACATTCCTAAATGTTCGAAAACTTTTTCTTTCTCAATAAAACCTTCTCCTATTACAGAATAATTATGTAACACAAACAAAAAAAATAGGTACTTAGTTTAATTGTTCCATCCGATAAAGAGATCAATCATCAAAGTCGGGTTTTTGCAGTTTAAATTATTTACTTTTACTAACTCTACATGCTTTTTTATTTAAATGAAATGCCTTTTTTACAATACCCATTTATCGGGTACAAAAGTGTATAAACCGTTATTTTTTACAAATGATAGTTACCTAATTTGTCAGAAAAAGCATATTACATCTGCGTCATAATCTTTGATGAAAAGTATTGAGGTTAGGGAGTAAACAAACATAATATACACGCCCACGATTGCTTGCTTGGTTTACGTTGTGCAGGGAAAACTAGGACAATTCAACACTACCAAAAGTATCTTAACGCTCGTATCACCAAAAAGGTAAGCAGAGGCATAACCAGGCCATCCATGACCAGAAAACACTAGGTCCGCAATCTGATGGATAGCAAGCATAACCGCCAAACATTGTTTTATGATGACCTGTAACACAGGCTTTGAACCTTTGACAGGCTAGGCACGACTCTGTTTTATGAAAGAAAAAAAACTTTTATTTCAAACTAAAACTTGCCACACATCGTTAACAAAAAAAAACAACTAGAATTTTAACCTAACCCTAAACATAAGCAAGTTAATTAAATAAAGTACAAAAAAGTAAAAATAAGAGAAATAGAGTGTGGTAACATGAGTCCGCCAAGGAAAAGCTCAGTATTTGTTGAGGTTTAATCTACCTCAACACTGGTTTTCAGCTTTGTTTATGTTAACTTTTGTATGAGTGAATAAATAATTTTTGATTTTATTTTTTATTTTAATATTAATTTAAATTATCATTATAATTTTGCGATTGCACTATTATTTACGGTTTAACGACAGTTAAAGTCCAGCCTTGCGTGACATGACTTAAAGTTTTCTTGGAGAAAATACGGTACATATTTTGTTAAAAGTTAGTTTCTTGCAATGAATGCTTAGCAACTTTAAGAGACTGATCAGTGTCTTTAGACAAATGGCAAACGCTTCCTATCTATTCTATTCTAACAAATATTAACGCCTTAGCAATATCGTTCATCAGTTGGTAGCCAAATGTACTACGAGATAGCGAACGCTTATTCTATTCAATCGCTACCAAAGTTGTTTATGTTTCCGAATTTCATTCCCTTTATTCCGTTCTCAAACGTCATTTTAAAGTGTAGCGCGCGAGTTTTATGGTGATTTGGGAAAAGTTGAGACAGTTTGTTTTCTATTTTTATCTATTTTTATTGTATCTTTTTCTATTTTATTCTTTTTTGTATCTAGCGGTTTAGTTGTTGAACTTGACTGCTAGAGGTCCCGGGTTCGAGTCCCGGGTTGAGCAACAAAAATGAAATTGGATTTTTCCAATTAAAAAAAACGTTGCTCGGGATTGGAAATGTGCCCGGCTGGCGATAGGCTTGCCACCTATCACATTGTGGGACTTAGTGTCTTCGGCTAGTCGTGGGTGCCCTGGTTGTGGCGTGAAGATACTTTAAAAAAACGCTAGAATATTATAGTAAATATAATATTACTTAAAGTATTAGAAGAGTATAGAGCAACCAAAAACCCATAGCAATTTCCAATTCTTTTACATTATATGGAAAGGTACCAATACTTTCCTACATTTATTTAAAAAGCCCTTTCATTCTTATAAGAAACTACCTAAGGAATTTGTTTGCCCGTTTCTTCTCCTGGCTGGCTAGATTTGAGAATTGTGGTAGTACAACGAACATAGGTTATAGTCCTGGTTCCGGGGAATTTGTTATACCGTTTCTTCGCTTGACTGGCTAGATATGGGAATGGTGGTAGTTTATAGGTATATTTATAGGTATCTACCTATAAAATTTATAATTCTAATTGTAATAAATATAAAAAGGCTAAATAAATTGAACCAGAACCAGAATCGGATTTTTTTTAATGTACGTTAACCATACAAGTGATACTTGTGCGTGTCGACATTTTTATAAACTATCTACCACTAGATCGGAATATGATGTATTATTACATCAATATAAATATTACAACATTTGCACACAATAATGTGGGAGAATACGTTGGAATGCATAAATAGTTTTGTAACAACTCACTCATATTCCGCAAACAAATATTTTGCTTTCATTTCATTTTGCGTTCACGCACACTTTGACATAATGTATACAAATACGTGAATACCACAAGTAACGCCCGTTCGCCTTTTTGAATTCAAGAAACGTACTACTTATACTAATTGACATAACAACAATTGCAGTGTTTTTAGTGCCTGTTTTAAATCTTATACCTTTAAACGAGCAATTCTTGTATATATATATATAATTGGAATCTCGGAATCGGCTCCAACGATTTTCATGAAATTTAGTATATAGGAGGTTTCGGGGGCGATAAATCGATCTAGCTAGGAATCATTTTTAGAAAATGTCATATTCGTGTTTTATTCGTGTTTTATCGACTTAAACTTACTTAGGAGGCGTTTGAGTAGACATCTATTGGCGAATAATAATACTATTTTTTTGGCGAATAATTAAAGTTCCAGCAGATGGCGTTGTTAAGTAACGAAGTCCGTTGTTAAGTAACGAAGTCAATGATTGTTTGCTTTGAGGTTAGACTAATTGTGAAATTCGTACTTAAATATAATTTCCAAAAAACACAATTTATAAAAAAAAAAATACCGAGCAAAGCTCGGTCATCCAGGTACTGAATGTTTATAGAAGCAAATTCTAAAATGTGCCCACAGTATTAACCCGCTTTCACAAAATAACTCGTTATAGAAAAGAGGAGCGTAATAAGTTCTATCTGTAAGTATATCTATAGCATCATAACTTTTGAACGGATGTACCGATTTAGATGCAAATTTTTATTTGAAAGCTGACGCGATCAAGATAGATTTTAGCTAAGCAACAAAGCCTGCATCTTGGTTTTGTCACTTTAACTTTATAAGGTAAAACATCCGGATTTCGTCATTGTATTCTCCTGTCGCCTACATACTCCAAAGATGATAACAGTGCGATGCCAACCTAATAGGTTTTTAAGTTAGTTTACCGCTATCCCTGTCCTACAGACATCAACATGACAGTGGTGAACACTAAAGTCAGGGTCACACATATAAAGGCTTGTTCATATTTTGATTAGTGTTAAGTGCAAGTGTTAGCTGTGAGTACACTTGAACTCAAAACTAATCAAAATGCGAACATGCCATAAGACAGTGTCATTAATCTGAGCGAATCGTCGCAAAACGTTATACAAATATGTCTGTCTTTCCATTGGAGCTTGAGTAATCTAATCGTAACTTATCTCGCGCCCATCCCTTTTACAATGTAAACCCAGCTTTATCTATTTAATAGGCACGCGATGACTATAGCTTCTGAAACTGGAAATTCATGCTTTGGGGCTCCACATTATTAATACATACATTCACGTCATTATTATAGATCAGGGGTGGGAAAATTCTTTTGACCGCGGGCCGGTAAGGATAAAAAAAACGTAGTGGCGGGCCGGTTTATTAAAACACCTAAAATAGCAGTAAATATTACGATTATAAAAAGTTATATAACATTAGGCATTTTTCATTTTATTTTACAATCCTTTATTGAAATAAAATCTATTTATGAAGTCTTAACATATGAAATACGCAATATATATGTTTGAAGTATCGATTCAGTACCTTAATTGTTCAAATTTCAACAGTCTTTTGACATTTCGACCATTAATTTTTCAAGGAGGTTCACATTTTTTCTAAAAAACCCTCGGCAGGCCGGATCAATACTTCTCAAGGGCCGGATCCGGCCTGCGGGCCGTAGTTTGCCCACCCCTGTTATAGATACTGTAGGGCTACTCTTGAAACTCGATTTCATAAAAAATTAAACCGGGATCGGATAATTTGCCATTTTTAGTACTCTTCAACACAGTACTTGCGAATTATTAGCATTTGGTTCCCAAAAAACGACGAGTTGCTTCAAGTTATTGAACATTGACGTTGTGCATTTTGATATTTTGGAATGGTTAGGGAATAATTTTGCACAAATTGCTTTAATTATCGGTATGAAAATACTATCATTTATGTGGTAGAATACAATATTCATTTATTGCGCTATCGTACACAAACATGACAACACGAACATTCGCGCAAGCGCCTTGCGCCGTGTTACGAAATTTCGATTAGGTCGCGTGATCTAACGCGAGTTTAGAAGTTTTTACCCATTCCAAAAAAAGTGCGCAACACCGCTAAAGAAGTTTCCACTTCGAAAATTCAATGAATCCGATAAATTAATTTATTGTTTATTATAAAATAAATGTTAATAACCCGCTAGTACTGTGTTCAAAACTACCTAATATGACATATCCGATTACAATTTCCAATGTTCATGAAATCGAGATTCAAGTGTGACCCTAATGGTTGAAAGCCCGAGCTTGCACGTTTTTTTAGCGTCAGCGTAAGCATCTGCCACTAGTCAAGTTTAATATATTTCCAATTTTCACCTAATTTTGTAAAGCCGGGCTTAAATTTTTTGAAACTAGCCAACCCGGCGAACTTCACTTGACGTAAATATACGTATATATTATAATATTTAGGATGACCTGTACGTTCAAATGTTTTTCTGCATACCGTATTTCAGGTTACTTGGTCACTTTATACTGAGTGTTGTTATGTGTGTACGAATTATAAAATTTATTTATTAAAAAAAATTAGGGACAATTTGTAAAGCAGATTTTTTTTTTAAATTTATTTTTATAATATTGTGAGGTAAACAAGCAAACGGATTTCCTGGTGGTAAGTAATTCACGCCACCTAGAAACAACGAAGATGGTAATGGTGCGTTGCCAATCTAAGGCCGGGATGGTAGGCCTCGAGCAGAAGTAAGTTTACAGGCCACCTTACCCTCCAAGCCGGATCACTTCATGACGTTATAGCGGCGCAATAGGTAAGGCGGTGGTACCAATCCGAGTGAGTCGCTGCCAAACTCTAGCACCTAGTCAGATGTCACGGTGTTAGTGACGATAAGTCTATACTCGCCTTTTACGTGCTGCCTGGCAGAAAGACAGATGGTCTATTCTGCAAAGGAGCCCGGACCAACTCCTACGTTAGTCTACGTTTATTAATCAGACGGTCTATGATTAAATTAAAGACATATCTCCAACTCGATGGCTTTTAATGAAATATGGTTCAGATTTGACATTGGACTTCTAACTCGTGAATTTAAAAATGGTTAACTATCTTTGGTATTATCAGGCCACGAATCCCTACTTATATTATAAATGTGAATGTAAGTTTGCTTGTTACACTTTCACGCGAAAACGAATTGACAATAGTCATGAAACTAGTAGTCATGAACAAAAAGAAAATTGGGTTTTTACCAATTTTCTAATAAAAAAATGTTGCTCGGGATTGGATATGTGCCCGGTTGGCGATAGGCTTGCCACTTATCACACTGTTAATAAAAATAAATAAATAAATATAATTGCCTCTGTGGTCTAGCGGTTCAGTTGTTGGACTTGACTGCGTGAGGTCCGGGTTCGAATCCCGAGTCGGGCAACAAAAAGAAAATTGGATTTTTCCAATTTTCTAATAAAAAAAATGTTTTTTGGGATTGGAAATGTGCCCGGTTGGCGATAGGCTTGCCACCTATCACATTGTGAGACTTAGTGTCTTCGGCTAGTTGTGGGTGCCCTAGTTGTGCCTCTGCCTACCTCTTCGGGGATATGGGAGTGAAGATAGTTTAAATATTCCTGGACAAGTTACATACACAAATTGAATCTAACCCCAAAGTAAGGAAATTATTTACTTGTGTTATGGGTGTTAGTCAACGATACTAATACATAGAATTACTTAAATAGATACCAGAATAAATTTAATAAACACCTAGACCCGGACATGCAGACATCTAAATGTTTATCACACAAATACCTGCCCCCCCGGGAATCGAACCCGAGCCTCGTGGTTATCGGTATATTGTAGGACTTAGTGTCTTCGTCTAGTCGTGGGTGCCCTGGTTGTGCCTATGCCTACCTCTACGGGAATATGGACGTGAAGACACTTTTACAAAAATTAAGATTATTTTACAACGCTTGCAATTTTTCCCCGCATTAGTCCAGATCCGCTGACTAGAATAGACCTTCTGCCTCTCTGCCAGGCAGCACGTTAGAAACTAGCACTGGTTAAAACCAAAGTCATCACCAACAAGACCACTGGAGATAGAGTGATGTGCACTGTAACGTGGTGGGAGTGGCTTAGCTACCACCCACCACTATGTTAACAGAAAACAAAACAAACCAACAGACATATTTGGGACACGGGATCCTGTTGGCATAAAAATTAAAAAATGTAAACAAAAAAACACTATAATAAAAGAAACACTAGTAAAAATAAAGTCCATACAAAAAGTCTGTGCACAAAAAAGTTCTGCCGGATAAAGAAAGAAAAGGGTCGTGGGATACGGTGGTCTGTCGACGGAACTCGAAGGACTGCTGCTGTAGTCTTCGGCGGTTGGGCTAGCGGGACCCTTTGGCGCCTTCCCTCAGCAGCCAGAAGCAGCAGTAGAAGAGGGCGGCTGGGAAGGCGGCCACAGAAGAACACCGGCGGGCAGCTTCCGCCGGTCTAGGGTCCTCCCACCGCCGAGCAGCCGACACCAAGCAGCAAGCAGCAGTCATAGTTCCGTCGACTTATAGAATATTAGGAAGAATGTTAGGAATAAAAAAAAGTAGGCTGAGATTACTAGATGTAGACCAATGTAGACCGTGTCAGAACATGTAGCAGACTGTCCTTTCGACTTAAATTTAGGTTCTACATTTTAAATTTTTTATAATAGAGAACATTTTTATTTTTTATTGCTGGCCAGTGTAGTTACCAACTACAAAGGCCAGCTTAGAAAATAATATTACAGCACTAACTTGCCCAAGTAGAAGGATCCATACCTTAACTATTCCTACCGCCATAGCGACTCTGTAGTGATCTGGCCCTGAGGGTAGGGTAGCCGGTAGACTTACACAATCGGCCTAACATCCCAGCCTCACGACAGCGACGCACCTGTAACATCTATGGTGTCTATAGGCTACGGTTATCTGTTACCATCAGGAGCTTTTTCGCTGACCTCTTACATTACACACCTCTTACATACACAAGAGGGTTTAAAGTGCATAAGAGCGTTCCAACCATAGATTGACAGCACACCTAACATCTTTTGTGGTTTTGGATGACAAAAAACCTCTTAGCATCATAAAATTTATTGTTATGTAAGTACCCTCCTATACTATGTAAAACATAAATTTTTACCATATCAATTCCATACCATTTATCCCATATAAATCTTCCCCGTGTTGGTCCGGGCTCCTTTGCAGAATAGACCATCTGCCTTCCTGCCAGGCAGCTCGTAAAAGGCGAGCATAGGCTTACAGTCCCTAACACCGTGACATCTGACTAGAATCTAGGTGGTAGAGTTTCGCAACGACTCGTCTGGATTGGTACCACTGCCTTACCTATTTCTGCCGCAATAATGTCAGCGCTTGCCGTTGACGAGCTCCGATTCGACAGATAAGGTAGCCGGTAAACTTACTTTTGCTCGAGGCCTATCATCCTGGCCTAAGGCTGGCAACGCAACATTCCCACCTTTGGTGTCTCTAAGCGGTGTGACTTTCTTACCATCAGAAAATCCGCCTGCTTGTTTACCTTCCAATATCATAAAAATAAAAAAAAATCGAATTCTGCTAAAATCTAATACACGTTATAGATTGCCTTTTCTAGTCAAAATGAAAAAAAGAGAAAATACAAACTTGCTTAACGAAAACTCTGTTATCACTTCGCTAATCACTTATCAATACGTTATCAGCCGATAAAGTTTGTGTTATGATTCAGTCTTCGACACACCATATTTATCACAATACCTACATTTGTTAACACATTGCAATTGAAATACTACAAAACCTTTACAGTGCCTAAAATAATGAACAATGTAAAAAATTTGAACTACGTTGTTTAACAGTGAGAAAAGTTTGAGTGATTGTTAACAGTGATAATCTTATAAGTATGTATTATATATTTTAATAGTATACTACGGGAGTGGGAGGGTCAGAAAGTTTTAATAATCGAGTTGTCTATTTTGATTGTCCAATATCCGTATACACTATTAGTACTTGTTTATAGCTTCTAGACCATGAAGCTATATTACCTACTGTATTACTACTAGGCGTTAAACTTCTAACAAAGATATGATGTCAATTTTCAAATATTGCTAGTGCTAGTGTAAAATACGAGTAATCAACATTGTAAAAAGTTTGAACAAATACATTGTCTAATAGAAACAAAAGTTTTATTGATTGTTACCAGAAATAATGACCGCCTCGTTGGTCGAGTGGCTACTGTACACGCCTAACTACGCCGACCAACCGCGAGGCTCGGGTTCGATTCCCGACGGGGGCATACATTTGTGTGATGAACATTTAGATGTCTGCAATTACGGGTCTGGGTGTTTATTAAATTTATTCAGCTATCTATTTAAGTATTTCTATGTATTACTATCGTTCACTAACACCCATACCACAAGCATATAATTTGCTTACTTTGGAGTTAGATTCAATTTGTGTAACATGTCCAGGGATATTATTATTATTACTATATTAATCTTATTCGTATGGATTATATTTTCAAGTATACTACGGGAGTAGGAGGGTCAGAAAGTTTTAATAAACGAGTTGTCTATTTTCATTGTCCAATACGGACTTCATTATCATGAGACACATTAAGCATATACATTGTTAGTACCCAGCTCGCTTATGACCAATTAACTAATATACTCTAACAATGATAAATTTCCAAATATTGCCGACTCATCTAGTGTGCCCGGTTGGAGACAGGCTTGCTACCTTTCTTATCGTGGGACTTAGTATCATCGGCTAGTCGTGGGTGCCGTGGTTGTGCCTCTGCCTACCTCTTCGGGGACATGGGCGTGAACCTTTAACTTATCTAGTGTACCGACCTCCCTTTCTGAAAGTCTTGTTACGTCAACAAAGTCAAAACGAACGAAAGGCTGGTACACAAGAGTAAGTAATATTTGGAAATTGACATCAAAACTTTTTTAGGAGTAACCTCCGATAGTAATATAGTTTCATGTTCTAGACGCTCGAAGCACCGTTAAAAATGAAAACGTCATATGGCCCATTTCCCACCATCTATTCGACATTTTATAGTACGTCCCTAAAACGCTGGATTGACTGCATATTTAGCATCTCAGGCTCCCCTACCTTTATGGTCACTTTGAAATCCTACAATTTATATATAATAAAATTTAATATGCTTATAAGTATAGCTAAAAATCCCAGTTCTTACACAGCTTTTTTTTTAAATTAACCTCTAATGAACTATATAATAGGGGATACCAGTTTGTGTAAAAGTCGTAACTATTTTACGCTTGCAAGAAAGTTAATTTTTATAAACTACACTTCACGGTGTTTATCCGCGATGAACTTCTAAACTACTTTTTTAACCGATCAAACCGATCTTGATCAAGATACTGGTTACATATCAACTTTTGGCAGTAGTATAGGTATAGTTATGTATCTACTAGCTGAGCCGATAGAAGTCGTCCTATTGTCGTGTTCTATTTGCGAATATTGAATTATTTTTCATCTACTAACAGTTTGTGTAGGGAAAAGGATTGTTTTTCTATTTTCAATGCAATTTTTTTGGTTAGATTTCAAAAAATAATAGTTGACCATTCATTGACGCGTGGTGCGATGACCAACGGAGGTAGGGATTAATCTTTATACAGGGTGCCACAGTAGACCCTTAGGAAGCCAGAGCGTGGTGGCCATACGCATTGAGTAGCTTATGTAAAAAAAACTGCAAAAAAAAAATATAACTACAAAATTAAAAAAAACATACTATAATATGTTGTCGGTGTCAGCAACCTTCCACCTACTATCAGCACCGTCTTTAAACAGTTGGTCTTACACTCAAAGAGCAGCGTAAAGTAAGCCTACTAAAGGCTCTACCATTTTTTTTATAATATTGGAAGTCAAACAAGCAGACGGATTTCCTGATGGTAAAAAACACAGTGTGTATAGCCACCGCGGTCTAGTTTCCTAAGGATCTATTGTGGAACCCTGCATAAAGATAAGATATTGTATTTTTGACATAATATAGAGTTAATCAAAGTGTTTAAAATAGCTGGTATCGATAAAGTATCGATAATTTTCTTATCAATGTGATATTTAATTAATGGCCGACATCGGACACAGTGTTCTCCTGAAATTCTTCTTTAATAGGTAAGTCATAGTATATAAGTTAGCACATTTATTATATAAAAGATATACATAAAATATATACCTACATATATTATCTTTGCAAGGTTATCAATTCGTTAGTTTTTTTGTATTGGTAATAAGATTACTTGGCTAATAACAAATGGATTTTCGTGTTTTTTTTTTTCGAAATGTAGGGCAAGATTCAGTCGGATATATAGTATCATAATCTGACTAGTTTTCAAGTAATATTTAATAGTGTATATTTTTGTATGTTGAGGACATGTTACAGAAAATGCAGACGATTTTTTGCAGATTTACTACGCTTAAATAATGTCGATGTTATTTGACTAGTTAGTGGAATAATCTAATATAATATAAAAACTCCTTGACAAATAACACGAATTGAATCTAACCCCTTAGTACGTCAACTATATGCTTGTGTTGTGGGTGTTAGTCGACGTTACTAATATGTAGAAATAATCCAGAATAAATTTAATAAACACCCAGACCCAAAAATACAGACATTACAATATTTATAGCACAAATTCCTACTCCACTCGGTAATCCAACCCGAGGCTCGCGGTAAGCCGGTGGAGATATGCGTGTACGATAACCACTCTACCAACGAGGCGGTTAGATTACCGTATTGGTTTACTTCGCCGGATCCTTCCACTAGAGTTCAGTTAGACAAAGTATTAAAATTTCTCAATTATTTGTCCAGATTGCTGCCTTTGCTACAAATATTTTCTGTTGTTACATCAGCTCTTCCAAATGTTAGAGTTTTGGTTTGACTGGTCTGTACACAGCTTAACTTTTATAGAAACTCTATAGGTGGGTAAGAAATAGCCTGGAAATCCGTCGTCCTCTGCCTAGCAGAGCACTGCCTATAAAGTAAATCCATATTTTTTGTTGACTATCTTAGACTTAGGAAAAAAATCAGTTATTTTTCATTTACAGATCAAACATGTCCGAATCTAACATAGAATCTGAAGTACCAGGCGAGCAGAAACTGAGAGAAGCTGCCACAGATGATAATAAAAAGTCATCAGTTGCAAAAGAAGATACTGGTGAAATTTCAACGGCGGACGATTTTACACTATCTCCAGTTATAACTGTGACAAAACAAGAATCAGCTTTCACTAAAGGAGACTTGAAACTTCAAAAAGTGACAGTCACAGAGGACATATCGGTAAGATTTCAGCATTTGTTTAAAAAGCAAACGAATCCGGGCAAAACCGTTGTAACACAGATACAGAGATTTGAATACAACATTAAAAACTAAATAATGAGAAACAAATAAAATTCATTAATCAAATAACAGGCTTTTATTTCATTTAAGATATGATATAAGTAAATGAACAAATATCCCTGGACGATTCTTATAGGTGCATAAAAATACTTAAATAGATACGAGAATAAATTTAATAAACACCCAGACCCGGAAATGCAGACATCTAAAGACTTGCTGTTGGTCAATGTAGTTAGACTCAGTTAGACTCGACCAACGAGGCGGTCAAAAATGACTTGTCAATGTGACATGCAGCTAGGCTTGCCAACCGTACTATATTATACAGTATTGTACTGTGAACTTAGGGTTCCCAACCTTCCCTGAATACCCGGGACACTCCGGTAATAAAGGCTAATCTCCCGAGCTTCCGAGATCAATAATGGTGGTAATTTTGTTGCGCACTCGTTAAACTAATTTTAAGTTATCGCTGTCTTCTTTCAACGAAAGTAACAGAAAGAGAAAAAACACTTTTAGTGATGTCAAATTAGACCGTACACGTCATTTATATAGACGTTTAATCTATCACTTGGAAAACGTTGATTTGGCAAAATCGGTTGCCTAAAGGCGATTGGAAGCCATTCGCACAAAGATAGATAGAACGTTGATTACAAACATCACAATTTGACATGTTGTGCAAAACGTTATTTTTTTGTTTTTGTTTCATTTAAAAGAGATAGCACGCATCTAAAATGATTTTAATTTGTGAACAGCAGAATTACCACCAATATCTCTGGTTTTTTTCTAAATTGAAACTTACTAACATAAAGTAACAAAATCAAATCTACTGACTTCGCAAACAGTTTTTTTTACAAATACATACTTCGATTTTTCATGTAAAATTAATTAAACTATGATGAGAATCCCTAAAATATTAGAAAATAATGTAAATATAAATTTATAAATGAAAATTAGTATTTACACAAGTTTTCTATCGAAACTACATCTCTGCCCGCGATTTTTAAAATCCTCCCGGGTTAGTTCATTTGAAAGATGCAACCCTATCCGTACTATATACTTTTGAAGAAATATATAGTAACCAAAAATTCTATATTTCAGTACAATAGATCAATATTTATATTTTGCAACACTAAAAATAAAACTGAAAATATGTTGCCAAATATTCTTAAGATTATTTCCTTTCTTCTACCTGTTCGGGCCAATCCTGCATTCACAGAAAAGATAATATTTTTGCAAATGGCGGGAAGACAGGAATAAGGCAAGTCCATCCCAAATAAAAAAACGAACTTCTGTTTTATGTAAATTAAAAAATTGTGTGCGAGAAAGCTTATGTGACGTTTGTGAAGGACAAGAAAAAATAAAAAAAATACTAGGAGTTTGAAAAAATATAGTTTTGTAAAAAATGTAACTTAGTCTTCTTTTATTCTTATCTACCTCAATGCTGAAATGTTGCATGTCTACATATTTATGACTTTTTTTCACAAATACTGTTTTCAGACAATAATAATAATAAATAATAATAATAAATCATCTTTATTTCACATAAACCTACAAGAGGCACTTGTGACGGGTCTATATAATAATAAATCTATCACCGGATCGGAACGCGGCCGCACACTGAGAAGATCCGGCAAGAATCTCAGCGGGCTTGTCTTTTTTTTCTTACTTTAAAATTGATTTACAATAATTTATGTAATGATACAATATATTTTATGAGAGATTGGCATGAGGAGCAACTAATCCCAAGCAGTCTTATCTGTTAAATATTCAGCAATGTTATAATAACCTTTTTGATTTAATTTACATTTAACACATTTCTTAAATTTATTAATTGGAAGTTCTTTCATATAAGTTGGAAGTTTATTGTAGAACTGTACATAGGCCCATGAAAGAATTGCTTACTCTGTGGAGACGAGACACATGCACAGCAAGATTATTTTTATTCCTAGTATTGACACAGTGTATATCACAATTTTTTTAAAATGAACTTGAATTTCTGTGAACATACATTAAATTTTCAAAGATGTACTGGGATGCTACAGTTAGAATTTTGATTTCTTTGAAATTTTCTCTCAGGGAAACTCTTGGACCTAGGTTATAAATTGCCCTTATGGCTCTCTTTTGTAAAAAAAAATATAGTATTGACTTCGGCAGAACTCCCCTAGAGAAGAATTCCATACGACATGATGCTGTGAAAATAACTAAAATAAACCATCTTAGCGGTTTCAACATCAGTCAATTGTCTCATTTTTTTAACAGCATACGCTACTG
>NJDD01000715.1:0-27649 GCA_002245505.1 Calephelis nemesis | reverse complement strand
AGGGGATGAGCTGAGAGCTTTAGTAGTTTCCGCTGCAATGCCGCTGAAGAATTTTTCAAACTCTGTAGCTACATTTAAATCTTCTTCAATGTCCAAATCTTCAATTATTAAGTGGTATTCATTATTGAAATTTCTATTTCTTCCCGTTTCACAATTATTAATATTCCAAGTGGCTTTTATTTTATTTGTTTAATTTTTAACAATACTTTTTAGATACCTAGATTTCGCAATCTTAAACAAAAAAACTGTTGTTAACACTACTTGCACCTCATTCACCATTCTTATTAATAAACTTTGCGAATTCTCGCTCGAACTACAAGAAACAAGAATTCCAAGTTGTGCATTCTGTATCACACATACATTAAATAATAAATTAACAATGAATTATTAATAAAAAAGAGTTTCAAAATGAATAATTATTTTTTCTTAAATTAAGTAATTTCTTAAAATATGTGTAGAAAAATCCTATTAATATTATAAACGTGAAAGTTTGCATGTTCGTTTGTTTGTTACTCCTTTACGCAAAAACTGCTGAACCGATTTTAATGAAATTTGGCACAAACGAAGTGTAACTTGGATTAACACATAGGATAGTTTTTATCCCAAAACAATGTTCCTGTGGGACCACGCGGGCTACAACTAGTGCAAAAAAAATGTCTCACTTAAAAGTTTTTTGTTCACAAACCTCAGCATACCCAATTACGTTTTTGTGAAAGTGCGTATTATACTTATTTAAAAAAAAATTACAATATTTTCTATGTTAACTCCATACAACACTTTTGAGTCCCAATTTATGGTCTATAACTAGATTTGTGTTACGGTCAAATAAATATTAAAAAAAATACAATTTTTTATTTAAAATTTCTTAAGTTCTGTTTAATCATTTTCAGGTTGAAGACAGTGGACCGGTCAGCATTATGGAAATTGAAAATTTTAATGAAGATGAAAGTACAACAAGTTCTATAGAAATAAATGATAATAGAATTAAAAGTGAAACTAGTATAAACAAAAGTTATTTAACAGAAAATAGCGGACCAGAAAGCATAATAATGGTTAAAGAAGAAATATTAAAATGTAATTTACATGAAACTAAAGTTATAGTTGAAAATAAGAAATATAAAATAATTAATGATGAAACAGGTAGGTCGTATAATAAAAACCCATTCTTTCTAGTTTTGAAATTCAGATAATATTAAAATTAAAAATTTTGTGGGATCACCGACAAAACCTACATGTAACGTAGCCAAGAATTATCTCCAGTACGTCAGCTTTCAAACAAAAATATCCACATCGAATTCGGTCAAACCGTTCAAAAGTTATTGTCACAGACATACGTACATACGTTTTTTCCGACAAGCGTTACTAAAATCCCTCATTTTGCGTCGGGGGATGAAAACAACCAATTACAATTGTTTGAGAGCACAAACACACACAGACAACATGCACCAACAAATAAAATTCACAACACCTCTCTTCTGTAATGTGTTATAGAAGAACTGCAAAAATTACGAAACATACATAGTACCGAAAATTTAAAACTATAATCCATCAGACAGCTCATTATAAATTCATCAGGTCCTTGTCATCAAGTCAACGTCATCATAAAATATGAATAGGTCTTTTTAAGGCTTAATCGAATGAGCCCAAAGTCGATGGTTTTGCCAGCAGCTGCATTTCAGGGTTATGTCTCCTATCTTCGAGCTACAGCTATCATCAAACCAACTCAGTTATACCAGCATTTGTCAGCATTTTATTTAAAAGTGATATAAATACCCATAATGTGTCTAATATCCAATTCGATGCTTGCAAATGAGCCTTCCAACTTCAACTTCTGAACCGATATCTATAAATAATAATAAAATCCATGTCAATCACGTCATATCTCAAGTTTGTGCTTCAGGTGAACTGCAAAGATTGCGAAACAGAATACCGTAACTTTTAAACTTTGATCCATTAACCACCTCCCAGTTCCGTCATCAGGTACTTATCATTAAGTCTTTGCCATCAGAAAATATTAACAGAACTAGTTAAGGCAAATTGAATGAGTCAAAACTCGATGGGTTTACCAGAGCTGCATTATACAATTATGTCTCCCATCTTCGAGCCCCATCATCACACCAGCTCCGTTGTACCAGCACTCGTTAGTGTTAGGACTGCTTAGTCTCATATATGCTAAAAAGTAAAATAAATACTCATAGTACGACTAATATTTAATTCAATGCTTACGAAAATGGTGCAAATGAGCTGATGATCCTGAAGACCGGGACAGATCTCCATAAGCTACAGCTAAGAACCATCTAGATCACGTCAGTTTCCAAAAAAACCTAATCAAAATCCGTCTCTCCACTAAAGAGCTTTTTTTGCCACAGACAGATTGACACACACACACACACACGCGTGAAAATTATAACACCCCTTGTTTTGCGTCGGTGATAACAAGCAGATCGATCTTCTGATATTGAAATGGCGTCACAAGCTACTATCATCCTATCGGTGCTGTCAATCTAAGGTGTCTTGTTGGGAGCCTCAAACGACGGTAGGGTAGCCTACAAACTGACTGGTCCAAAGGTAGAGTGAGGCGCTAAAATCAAATGCGATAAACTGTTTTCACGAAAAACAGTTTCGGTAGTGCCTTTTAAAAGGCGCGAGGCAGTTGCTAAGCCCTTTTTGAATGCAAAAAACATAAAAAAATAAGTTAAGTGCAGAAAACTGTCACAAACCTATTCCTCTTTAATTACCACATAGTCGAGCGAGGTACACAAAAATATGCAGCATTTAAGATAACTCAAAATCCACTTGTCAGATCTTGATTTATATATAGATCTTGATTGATATTAGAGACTATCTCTGATTGATAATGATAACTAGCTAAGTAAGCTCTTAATAACCACACTAATTCTTGAGCTCTTCCTTTTTAAATTGATATAATTTATCATTATTTTTTTTTACTAGAAAACTAAAGCAATTAGAATCAAATAGATGAAAACTATAATATGTGTAACGGCGTGAAAGTATTTCTTTGCATTTAAAAATCCGTCTGTCTATTTGCCTTGTCATATACAAAATATCTAAATTATATCATTTTAAAAAAATGGTAATAAAAACGAAATTTAATATTTTACAGGTGAAGAATGTGAAAACAAGTGTTCTAAAATTCCTAAACTAACATTCAAACAAGCTGTAAATAAAGTAAGAAGTAATAAAAGGTCGAGTAATGATTCGCAACAAAAGGTGAGATTTAACATTTTTAATTACTAAATACAAGTACCTGAAGTGTAGTTGTCTAACAAACTGACAACCTACGTATTTTATTAATGCGTATTTCAATAGAAAAAATTAAATTAAAATTTGCGTTTTCTCGCCGAAGACTCTTTTCGAAGATTGAACTTACCAAAAGTCCAAGATTCTAAATATATCCAGCTCCTCCGCGCGCGCGCGCATAAAAACACTGTTTTAGATATTTAGATGATATAATAATAAATAACGCACATTGCCCTTCGCAACTAAAGCATTTTTATACGGATTTCTTTGCACTCCGCGAAGTTCGAGTATAGAGTTTAGATTATTACATAAGCTCATTACAGTTTTCTTGTATGAAGTTTATGATTTGTCATGCAAATCAGTGTTTGATCAGTTTTATTTACATAATTTAAATATCGAGATTAATAAATACCAATCTTGGTAAACTTTGGTAAAATATGCTGCATACCAACGACTCTGATGCTGTTCGTTTTGCCTAAGTAAATTGATAAGCTGTGCTACCTTTTACAATAAGTTAGACCCTGGTACTATTCTGAGTCATTACATGGTTCAATTCAAAGTCACGATTTTACTAATATAAATCTGTGCTCAGTTGTTACGAATAGGTAACCAGTAAGACAAGCGTTTTACTCATATTCTCTTAAGAATATGGACTTCTTAAGAGAATATGAGTAAAACGCCTAAACCTACACAATGAAAATAAAAAAAATGTAAAAGTATACATACAATTTATAATTTTAGGTAATGCATAATATACAAAAATTACGATCAGGCATACCAAGGTTAAAAGATAACAAAAGCAAACAAGGTAGCTCATCAATAGAGAATAACACTCCATTAGAAGTTAAATTAGAATCTCCGGTTACTGATGAAGAATTCGAAAAGATTTATGAAGAAATAATCGATACTCCATCTTCTCCTAGTTATAGTATTTTAAGTACAGAAGTAAAAGATCCCGAAAAAGTGGAATCAAAATTTGAAGAAATCATACATGCTTATGACGAAAATAAAAATCCACCGATAAAAGTTGAAGAGGTTAAAAGTAAAATACCAATGCTCAAACGGAAAAGTGAAGCCGAAATTAAATTACCCAAAGAAATTGCCTTACCGAGAAGAAGTTCACTTGATAAATCATGTAAAATTCCCGTGTATAATGTTAAGTCCGAAACTAAGACTCATGCTACAAGAAAGGAAGTTTTGGAGACTACCGTAAATGTTTCTAATACTCTAAAACAAAACACACTGCAAACACAAAACCAAACTTTATCTTCAGATTTAACCGAAAATGTGTTCACTGAAATCACAAATACGAAAACAGAAAAAAATACTATGGCTAACACCCAAGATCAAGATTATACGACGAAAAATATAAAAACCGCTATTTTGTTAAAAACAGAAGAAATGACAAATACCAACACTAGTTCCATGATCTCAAACAAACTGCCAGTCCGTCATATTTCAATGGATGATAAATTAAATGAAGAAGATAATATTAGTAGAGTTGTTCTTAAAAGTAGTTTATCTGAAAATCATACTCTTTCAGAACTGAAACCTGAAATAGATCTAATGTCAGATGGTGGCGAAGAAAAGCCTAAATTACAAAATCCTCAACAAGTAGAAAGTAATAAAACTGTTGATGCAAATAAAGTAATCCAAAACTCAGATAGTGGTTCAGAGGAAATCACTGCTCAAATAATAACACAACCAACAAAAGAAGGTACAATGGAAGATTTACATGAAAACATAAACAATAATCCTAGTTTTACAACTGAAACGGAAATAACAAGCCAAGAACAAAGCATTGAAAATATACCCAAAACTATTGTCAAAGAAACTATTAACAACGAACTAGAGATTTCAGATAAGAGACAAGATAAAATTGATCCCGTCCGAGTGGTAACATTGGATTTTTCAAACAATAAATCTGCAATTTACAGTGATGTATCAGAAGTACAACCAAAAAGGGGTCCATTGCAGACAGAAAAAAATAACGAAGAAAATCCTCACGTTCTTAACATTGATTATTCTAATACAGATAAAACTGTGATTAGCGACATGGATAATACAATAACCTCAACAAAAGAAAGCATTTTACAAGTCAAAAATGTCATAGATCATTTAAAAAATAGTGTAGATGTAAAATACGAAGATGATGTTTTCGAAAGTAGATGCACAAAATCATCAGAAGAAACATTGTTAAAAAATTTAGATAGCTCTACATCAAATACGGTAATAGAGGATAAAGAGACGCTAATTAATAAGACGGTCGAAACTCGTCAGCCGTTTAATAAGCAGTTATCATCAAAACTCAAAGATATTAATGACATGGAAGAAGAGGATATAATAATTTTAAAAGGTAAAGTCAAAAGAGTTATAAGCAGATTAGATTCAAGAGAGCCTAAGACGAACAAAGTTGATTTAGACGATTTGCCACAAAATATTTCTGTTATGTCGAAAATTGCGATGTTTGAGGTAAGATTATTTTTTTTTTTGTAGATTATTTTGATACTTCTTTACTTCCTTATTGGTTTCTATTAATAATAAATTGAAAGCTTTATTCAATCCATTTATAAATTATACTAATTCGTAAAAACTGCCTTTGCTATCGCATCAAAATCAAGACAAAATTTTACGACAAGTTCCAATGCAACTTTAACAGTTGACATGTTAGGTACTAGACATATTTGTGCTTATGACTAGACAAATGTTCAGGTAATACGAATATTCAGCCTCTTCTGTCGTATATTCGTACAAAATACAGAGCAACGACAATCTTTTAACACCTTAACGGTTAGTAGTCAAAGTTTAAGACTAAAAATACTGTATGGCAAAAATTTAAAAAAATATATCTTTACAATAAAAAATATTTAGGCCCGTAATTTATATTGTCACCTGTATTCCAGAACGTCATTACTCAAATCTGTACCTATTTATTTTTAATCACTTATAAAATAATCGAAATGTATTCTATTATAAGAAAATTTTCTAATAAAATTGACCGGGGTTGGATATGTGCTCGGTTGGCGATAAGTTTGCCACCTATCACACTGTGGGAATTAATGTCTTCGGCTAGTCGGGGTTGGCTTGGTTGGCCTGGTTGTACTCTTCGGAGATATAAATAAATAAATGTTCCTGGACAAGTTACACAAATTGCATCTGACTCTAAAGTAAGTAAAATTATATGCTTGTGATATGGGTGTTAGTCAACGATTGTAATACATACAAATACTTAAATAGATACCAGAATAAATTTAATAAATGCAGATATTAAAACGTTCATCACACAAATGCCTGCCCCAGTCAGGAATAGAACTCGAGCCTCGTGGTTGGTCAGTGTGGTTAGGCATGTACGCTAGCCACTCGACCAACGAGGCAATGAAATGAGGAATACGGGCGTGAAAGTACTTTTTTTAAGCTCGATTCATGCTTGAGGTAAGTGTAAATCTTATCGAACCGATTATTATAAGTATATAGGCAAGTTTAGATATAATAACAGTTAGAATCTCTAGCCAACTTACACGGAAAATAGTTTATTTAATAAATCAGATTCATTTAGGAATTCCCTGATTATTGCAATACTGGCATGTATTTTTTTCATTTTGTTACGTTTTTTTTTAGAAACCTGAATTACAAAAGGAGTCTAAATCTACAAAATTACCACCCTTAAAATCTGCAACAAATATCCCCAAAAAACCAAAAATTGTAGATCAAATTTTAAAAGAAACAAATTATGTCAACCAATCAGTTAAAACAGAAACGGGGATTTTAAAAGACATTCAAAATAATGATGAAACGAACACAATGAATGACAATATAAATAATAATAGCTTTGACATAGACAGAAATGAGGTTTTGTATTCGGAAATTCCTTCAGAAGCATATAATCCTGAATATGTACCTGATATTACGTATTATGTGAATAATGATCATAATCTTACAACACGTGAAAATAGCAGAAGAGACAAATATTTAATGAGCAAAATGAAAAATTCTAATGATAACGATTTTTATGGAGATGATAAAAACAATAAACACACAAAAAAAACAGACGAAATATACAATATGTATAAAATGCAACAATTCGCCAAGTATCACGACACAGATATGAAAAGAGCGAAATCGATGGCAGAACTAGATTTAGGAAATGCAGTTACTGGCAAAGTCAAAGAAATGGTAATTAGAATGAAATCTGTTGATAGATTAGATGTAGCGAGGAAGGAAGTAATTGACGCTCGGGAGAAACCTCGAAGAGGATCAGTCTCAGAGAGAATAGCGCTTTTTGAGGTAATATTCTTTAAGAAAGGTAAAGAAAAAATGCAAGTCTCCAATATTCATTTTTTCATTCGTGTGATATCTTTCCAGCAAAATGACTTAACCAATGTAATGCGCTTTCTGTAAGTACCCCGTCATTGTGCATCTTTTCCATTCGATTGTTTAAATCCCCATTATCAATACTTGTTTGTGAGAAACATAAAATTGTTACGATAGCTATAATTGTAAAATTGTAAGTAGAAGGGAACTAGTGCCAAGTTTTAAGATCCTTGCAGACACGACAGTTTCAGTTTTTGAGAGTCTCTTGACACAAGCCTCTAATAATATTACTCCAGCGATTAAGTATGTGGAATGTCAACCTTCGTCTCCCCGGGTATTTACAACTATCCACATTCGCTTTGTCAACATTTCATCTTCCATTCTTTTCACTTATCAGAACTGATGGAACTTGTCCTTTCTTATTGTCACACCAATGTTTTCTTTTGGTACTTTCGTTCTGATCTCGCTGCTGAGTGGTAGCGGCGTTATTATCGCTTAAAATGAGTGGCGAGCATATATTAATTCAATACAAGTTGTGTCGTCGTTTCGTCAAGTTTTTAATAAACGCGGCACACGGTAATCAACATTTAATCTATTATTAGGTCACAATTTTGTATAGACATAATGACTTACTGATTGCTTATAAAATAATTGGGGTATTTGATTGCGGCTGGTATTGTCTTCGGTTAATCTTGGGTGCTGGGTGGTGCTGGTGCTTGGGTGAGATAGCCCTCTAATTTCCTGGTCACCCTAGTTTAAGTGAGACAATAATATTATATATGATCTCCGAACGGAATTTAAGCTTTTCATATTGGTAGCACTTCACATACGTCAATATGTCAACTTCAGCTGTCGAACTTTAAAGTTTAGACTTTGTCAAAAGTTACTTTCCTGGGTGGTGCTCGTGCTTGGGTGAGATAGCCCTCTAATTTCCTGGTCACCCTAGTTTAAGTGAGACAATAATATTATATATGATCTCCGAACGGAATTTAAGCTTTTCATATTGATAGCACTTCACATACGTCAATATGTCAACTTCAGCTGTCGAACTTTAAAGTTTAGACTTTGTCAAAAGTTACTTTCCTCCACTTTCCTCCAGGGTTGCCATTGCTACGGAAATTGTCGTGTTCTACGGAATTTTTGCTTGAATTACTAAGATTCTACGGTCTACGACATCGAAACCATTTCCGTTGCATAATCTACGGAAATTCAGAATGTCCTATCGGCCCAAGCCAAAACTCCATGGCGTGTTAGTGTATCCGAACAAAGAAGGGGAATCCCCTAATAACGATTCATAAACACTTAGCTTTGTTATGATTAGCGCTCACTAGTTTCGATTAGTACAACGTTCGTGCTTCTTCGTCGACAGTGCGACTGTTCAGTTATGTGAATAATATTAAAACAAAGAAAAGAAATAAATTGATTACATCTACAATAAACGGGCTATTGTTAGCGAAAAATAGTGCGTCAGTAATCATGGAAGGAGTGATTGTAGGATATTTGTGCCAACTGAGGATATGTTACTCAAATCAAGAGATAAAAAAAAGTACGAATTGTCTCAAAATGAAATTGATTAAATTGAAAGCATAAATTTGTTTTGGTTAATATTTATAGATAAATGTTGATTAAAAAAAATATTTTCTCAATAAAATTCTTTGCTACGGAAATCGAATATTTTCCCTTAGAAACACGGATTTTTTTCCTAACAAACACGGCAATTGAAATTTCAACGCTGACAACACTGCTTTCCTCTTTGATATCTTTGTTACGATAGGTACCATCATAAAGTATATTAATAAATAGGAATAGAGTAAGCAGTCTATGCAGCTGTCAAATCAAATGTCAACGAAAATGAAACAGTAGCGCCATGTCATATCGCGTTCGAGAACAAAATATTTAATATCTAGATGTATAAATATATATGTCATGGTATAACCTCTATATAGGCCCTTTATGAGGACTTCCGATTTAATTTTTGTGACAATAAAATATGATTGTAATTTGTTTATTAACAAAATTAGTGATTATCAAATTACAATCATTTTTATTGTCACTGGGAGAGCTGCATGGGGATGAAAATAAAACAGGTTTCTCTGTAATTTATTTAATCATTTGTTTATTTCCCTAATATCTTCATTATTTCCCTCTTGTACCAACACAGTTTTATTTTTTAAAGTTGAATTTTATTTACTCCAGCTCTATTTTGTCCTTTGACCCCATCTTTGTCTAAAGCGAACAACCCAGCCATGGTTGTTTGACATCTTTTTTTGTAAAAACTCCCATTCACCGAGTCATACAAGGTGTGAAATAGGTGTAAAACATCAAAATCTGACAAAATCTGAAATAGAAAGAAATTCAATTAATTTCAATGATCATAAAATTTAATATTGTAAATGATAAAACACAGAAGAGAGAGTTTGACAATATTTTTTTACATCGCTTCAACAAAACATTTACTAAACAATTCTGTTTAAATTTTCAGCCTGGTGTTCTCGCTTCTCCTGTTTGGGTCATATGACATTAACTTGACCAAATTGTTAAGTACATAATAAGAATGTATTCATCCTAGTTTTAATATGTATATGACATAAAATTAATGTAAATTATAAAAGTTTTTGTAAAACTGACTGTTTAGTATGATGAAAGATTTAAAAAATAAAGCTTTCATATTTAAGACACAAAAATGAAAATGTTCTAGTTATTATAGAATATACACAAAGCAAAACTGAACAAAATCAATGTCAATAATGTTATGTAATATAAATTTACAGTTTTATTAAGCTGCCTCTTTGGTCAGTTGGACTTCTACATGTCTATTATTATAGTTAAATAACCTCCTTGGTTATATTCAAATTTGTTTTTCTGTACACCAATTAATTTTAATAATCTATATAAATGTGCATTAAGTAGAAAATGAAACAATCATTACATAAAACTAAAGATAGCAAAACTACTATAAAAATTTTCGATTGGCATTTTAAGTTAGAATTTATCATTTTCATTTAAAATTTTATTTCTAGATGTAAATGTATTTACCTTTTCAGAACGGTTCCGAAAACCTACGAAGCTTTCAATTCAAGTTATTGAATTAAAATATCCAACTAAAATAACAGGACAGTTGTATCTAATCATAATAAGTACCTAATTGTGTTATAAGTTTTAACAATGTTTTGTACTTACGAGTGTTATTGAAGACATCATATTACTCGTAGTTATCATGATCTCGTTGCAGGAACAAAAAACAATTTCTGTAAAAACAACTTCATTTCTAAATGCTTAATTCAAATACTGGTGTAGGTCAAATAGGGCAGATCAGACAGAAAAATCAATCTAGTGTGTTGAGCGATGCTAGTTTTCTCAATCTGCAAATCCAAGATCGGGTTCAAAACAAAAAATTAACATTTTAAATGAGTTAAACATGGAGACACGTTTTAATGTTTACAAAGTGGTTTTTAAAACATGGCGGCTGGGTTGCCAACGTTATGGCTACGGAATCGTACTATTCGTACAGTTTGCCAAGTACTTAAGGTAAAAAAGGTGTTCAGTCATTTCTATCGATATTGTTTGTCATAAAATTGGAAGGAGTCTCTGTTTGTTTAGAAAAAAAATAACAACAATTAGTTATGAAATAGTAAAAAAAATCAGTTTATTTTTGAAGTGAAACTTCTTTATCGGGGTTGGAAAAAAATTTAATGTAACATTTTTTCGTTACACGCCATCTTTGCTCTTATCCCTACCACGCGTGATTCGAAGTATACTTTCTCCAGCGGAGTAGGGATCGGCAACAAACTTTATTTAACCAATTTCTGTAAAGTTGAATATTGTAAATTATTTTTTGAAAAATAACGTCATAAAAAATTTTCAATCCTTCACTTCTTACGAGCGTACGCTAGTACACGTACACATTTTTTTTATTTAGAACCAAATCTAATGACTGAACTCTTGGGGGACCACGAGCCCGGACTCTATTTTACGTTATCATTTATCAACCAGTTTGTTTGTCGTTTGTCTGTCGATGTATCATAATTTTTAAATGGAGGGACAATGAAGGTTTATTGAAAATTTTAACTTTTTGGTTTTATTGTTAGATTATTTTTTTGGTGTTTGTGAAAATTCTGCTGAGCACCAACTAAACTTGTTTTAATTGCATGCTATCTTATTCCAATGAAACGAGAATGAAAGGGATTTTATATTGCTATATTTTTTTAAGCTAAGCTCGGGCCTATCGTGACGTTTATAATTAACGTTTTTCGAGGGATAGATTAAAATTCTGTAGAAATATATCTGTATAAACTAAAACTGTATTTAGTAAAAATTTCAAAATAATCGGCTGAATGCTTTCAAAAATTTAAAATAGTTTCCATATTTTTGATCTCCTGCAAAAGTTGCTTTTTTGTAGATAGACTTATTCACTTTGTGCTTATCGATTTATTAAAGGCAGGTAAGTACGTTTAAATATACTAAATAAATTTAATGGGTTAATAGATCAGGCATAACATAATTTACCTATTTATAAGAAGTATAATTTTCATAAATTAATTTTGTTAGATATTGAAAAAATGCCGTAACGTTTGCTAAAGCTTTAAGGATTTAGCCATAGGTCGCGAATTTTATGTATATTGTTTTTATACTGTGATTGCCGTAGCATTGATGATACTACCGATGTCTAGGAAAAATCGTATTTGATCAATTATTTTAAGAAAAGAATATTACGCGAAATTTTAATTTAAACTGTAGTAAGGGCGTTGTGGAATGGATGTATGTGGAATGTATACGCGCCAATTTATGATTGACTTTAACTTAATACAGCGTATCAAAGATCGTACAAATAGGATCGGTTCAACTTTACGTTTGGCAACTCTGTTATTGTAGTGTTGCCGTATATCAATAATGAA
Source organism: Calephelis nemesis (assembly GCA_002245505.1). Lineage (NCBI taxonomy): Eukaryota > Metazoa > Arthropoda > Insecta > Lepidoptera > Riodinidae > Calephelis > Calephelis nemesis. The sequence goes on along the minus strand of NJDD01000715.1, from coordinate 15,182 downwards.
ATTTTATAAAATGGCAATAAGGACTGCAGCGCTACCTTCCACACAATTTAAGAATTAAAATAATCAATTTAAAACTGCTGAGAACTGTCAAATTCACTGACCGAAAAGACCATGGGTACCATAACACTGTTGTTTTGATAAAATCTATCAAAATGAGCTATAAATATATATGTATACCAAATAAAAATGTCAGACATAAAATTGGCTTTGATCGGAATCGATGTTACTTTAGTGATTCTCATAAGATTTTAGATATTCTCGCTATAGAGACGAAGTATTCGAAACTATCTACATTCTTCGAATTTAGATTTCCTTGAATGAAATGATGTTTAGACTTAATACCACAAACTATTTTAATATATTAAGAATAATAAAGGTGAGTAAATAATTTGTATTAACTTGTAAAATTTGTAGGTTTAAAAATACTAACTACTTAGGTATATAGTTATTGTTTTCTTAAATTTTGTAAGACACAAATCCCTTATGAATCATCCTAATAGTCGCAGAAACTAAATTGAGACAGAGTTATAGTTTAACTCTTAGAGTTTTTACATGAATTTATAAGTAGAGTTATGGGTTTTTTTTTTATATTTTGTGAAACCACTTTTGTTTCTTCTTCTAGTTTAAATACATTTACTGAAACGAAATGTTTATTAAAATATAGATTGCCTGCATTGATGTATAGCCATGATGATCATCACAGAGGCTCAAGTTTGATTCCAAACAGCTGCAAGCATTTGTGTAGTAAACATAAATGTTTTTATTTCTGACCCTAAATTAATGTTATAGGCTTCACTCAAGAAATGTTCTGCAATATTTTTATATGTATTTACAATAGTAATAAAAATAATTAACAAACATGTACACATATTATATCACAATTGTTTGCTTATTTGGGGTTTGATATAATTATTATTCAAAATTTAAAGTTATGAACATTTACATGAATTATGTTGTTATTAAAGTTAATATACCATATTACAAGGTTATTTTTCATTTATTTTAAAAAATTCATTAACTTCAAGCATATTTTAACTGTAAATGTTTTAATGGAAATAATTTTATATTTATAATAGACAAAATGTTGTAGTACTCCTGTAAAGTGACACACAATATTGGCAAGCACTATGATGGCACTCACTCACACACACACAGCAAGGGTCCAGACTAGAGAATACAATCCCAAACATGTTTTTCAATCCCGGGATTACGGGATTTATGACGCATAATCCCGGGATCCCGGGATTATGATATTATGATTAGACTTTCTTAATTTGGCTCAAATTAAAGAACCTTGAGTAATTAAAAAAAATATTTTTAATATCGTTAGTTGCACAATATAAATCACAATACAGTAAGAAAAGAAAATTTACAAAAAATAAACTTTTGCAAGTAATTTAAAAGATAACACAACAAAACTATTTAGAATTTCTAAAATACAATCGCAGAAATATCAAAGCATCCAATGTTTCACTTCCAAGCCTGCTTCGTAGTTTATTGCCAACATAAGCAGCAGCTGAAAGCGCTCGCTCAGGTTCTACGCTGGTTGGAGGAATAGACATTAGACATTTGTTTGCTATTTCTAAGTGGTATCCACGAACTCCTCCATTTTCGAACAGGTTCATTTCACGTCTAATACTGTTTCCCAACCCCGATTCATTTTGTACTTGAGGATCTGGGGAACTCATACTCTTATCAATTTCCAGCTGTAACTTTTCCTTTAATGTCAATTGGGGTTGGGGGATTTCTTGCCTTAGCTCATCATTTATTTGTGATCCTGACATTTCTTCTTTTTCCGTGTCATCTCGACTATGAAGTCTTTTAATAATACTCTTTATTTGCTTCCTCACTAAAGCCTGTGTAGGGACTGGAAATAAATCTTGCCATTCCAAATCCGATAGTAACATATTTTCATCATCTTTTCGTGGATTTTGTAAATAATTCAACACACCAGTTAAATCATCATTTCGTCATTGCTTTATACGTTCCACTAAGGATGTTTTCATTTTTTTTGCAAGTGCTGAGTTTTTGCTAGACATTTGTTTTATAAGAAATTTCAAAGCGGCATCAGCTGTGCATAAATTAGCATCTCGCCGACAGATTGCTTCTACTGTCAATTTAATTGGGGTCAGCACATCAACAATTTTATTTACCAATTCAAAACCTGAAACATTGAGATCTATAAGAGCTTTTTGAATGCAGGTTTTTAAAAGATAAAATCGCTCCAGCATTGTTAAAAGACTATTCCACCTGGTTTTACAGTCCAAAAGAAGTGACAGCTCTTTTCCATGTTCAATTTTCACATATTTTTAAAGTACTGTTTCATTTTTCAATGCTGATCTTTTGAAATACACTACAACTTTGCGAATTTTCTTTATCAGTTCGTTAATATTTTCATCTTGTGTTAACTCTGCTGGTATGTGTTCATTTTGTGACATTACGATTAAACCTGATTCTTGACAGTCTAAGTCTTCTAAATGGTCATCATCATTGCTGTCGTCTATATAATCAACAGCCACAGCTGGTTCATTTGTTGTATTATCTGTAGTAGGGCTATCTTGCAAATAATTATGTTTTTGATAAAGCACATCACAGACGGCCAAGTTGACACCATGTGCGAGACACAGTTGTTGTTCAATGCAAACAAGCCGTCCCACCTTTATCATAACATTCGGTCCATCGGTTACAATAGCTACGATCTCAGTTTCCAGCGAAATATCAAATTTACTTAGACGCTCTTTCAATATACGAAGACAATTTTCAGCTGTCATACTTCCATAAATAGGAACAAGTCCTAAGCTCCAAAATTTTTTGTATGAATGCACGTTGACAGCCATGTATCGTTTATTGGACGTTGAAGTCCACTCGTCGAAAGAAAGAATAAATCTTTCACCTGCACTTTTCAAATGTTTCAATTCTGCAGTTACTTGCTTTTTTATTTTTTCACTGTAATTCATAACACGTTTTCGGATGGTGACAGGTGACTTTGGTAAATCCGTGTATTTTGCTAAGAGCAGTTTTCTCAAGTCTTCTGAAGTTATGAATACACTGAATGGAAATCCATCTAATCAATCATTCTTGCCAAAACATCATCCAGGTTATCGTCGGCACTTTTAGTAAAGTAATCATCTAATTTTCACTTGGCTGGCGGCGATGCTGTGTTCAGATTTTCGAAACCTTGACGTTATGTTTTGATGACAGATGTGTATGCAATCCCTTAGTCGATCCACCCAAAGTCTTGAGAATGGCTGGGCATCGCTTACATTTAGCACTATTCCCGTCCTTCGCAACTAAAAAATAACTCCACACTGACGTCGTATCACTGTCTTTTTTATGTTTAACGAAATCTCCCGCCATTTTAAATACTTAATTTCAGACTATTGAATTTAAATGACGTACGTAACCTACGCTTACGTGACGTCGTCACTCGTCACAGGCAGAATAAAAAATGAAAAAAATAAAACCCGATTGGCGTATTTATACTTTCGTAAGGGGAATCCCCGACGGGAAATAATCTGCTACAATATTATGATACGAGGTACTTGGGTGATTCCCCTGTTGGCCCGTTGGGGAATTACCTTAAGGGTATTGTATTGAAGTATTCCGAGCGGGGATGTCCCTTCTAAGTTCTACGACAAACATATTATTAGGGCTGTACCTGTGTAGTATGTATCGTCTCACAAATGCCTTTAATATATTCTAGGCAAGGTTTTTGTCAAGGCACAATGGACTACAGAATGCAAACTAGACATGTTTGTGGCAATCCCAAAAATCCCGAGATTAGCCAAGTACAGTCCCGGGATTTTCGGGGCTAGAAAACGGCCGGGCTAGAAAATTGTATTCTCTAGTCCAGACTCACAAACACACACGCAATAATGGTTTTAGTAAAAAATATTTTTAATTATTTTAGAATCACATGATCAACAAATTTCAAACTTTCATTTATTATTTCAAAAATAAACAGAATCTAAACTTCTTTTTGAATTAAATTTTTCATAACATTTAGTAAGGCTATTAATACACTTTATCCCCTTCCCCATATGCATCTGTCTGTAGAACTAGAAAATAAATAAATGCTTTGAAATCATAGTAAATTGTAATTTATACTACCATAATTGCATTGCCTATCGCTTATGTCAAGTTTATTAAGTGAAAGTATATATATTCTTATTATTTATATTACATATTATTAATTTATATTTTATATTACATAGTATAAAACAAAATCGCTTTCTCTGTCCCTACATCCATTTGTATGCTTAAATCTTTCAAACTACGCAACGGATTTTGATGCCGTTTTTATATATTTTTTTAAAGTATTTAAAGAGGAAGGTTTATATGTATATTTTATACCCATACGAAGCCGGGTCGAGCCGCTAGTATAGTATAAAACAAAGTCACTTCCTCTGTCCCTATGTCTCTTTGTATGCTTAAATCTTTAAAACTAAACAACAGATTTTGATGCGGTTTTTGTTAATAAAGTGAATGAAGAGGAAGGTTCATATGTATATATTTCATAGCCGTGTGAATCCGGGGCGGACCACTAATAGAATTATAACGTAAATAATCATTTCAGTAACATTACTGAACTCTTCTTTCAGAAAAAGCTTACACCAGTTAAAATAGAGGAACCCTCACTAAACAAGCCAAAGAAAATCAGCACTGTTGAAGTTGTTGATACCACAATTAATGAAAAAATTGCACAACTTAGTAATGCTAAGTTCAAATACGGAAAATTTGAAAATATGACTTACATCACTTTGATGGGGGGAGTGAAAATGCCAGTTCTTGTTGTTGGAACATCTTTGGTAAGTTTTTAAATATGTACATTTTTTATATTAACAAGTTTTGTTTTATATTAAAGAAAAACGGAGTTTCTCTGTTAAAGAAAAACGGACTTTCTCCGTTTTTCTTTAATATCAAACAAATTTTTGATGACCTCAAAACTTCATTGTTTATAATCATTTGAAGAATGATGAAGAAACTTTATTACTTGAATTTAAACAAACAGAATTTGCTGTATTAAAATTGATCAATGAGAGATGCCAACCAAAAGTTCTTCTTATAATATCAGGGTGTGGCAGATCTAAATAAATGCTTTTGTTTAAAAAAAAATGATTGAATTAAATTAGTCTGTTGTGAAACAACTGGAACAAAAGATTAAAATTAATACACTCTGACCATAGACATTCAAAACACACAGGAATGGATAAGGCTCACAAAGGTTATGGCAAAAAAGCAGCTTTTCTTAGTGAAGTTGGACAGCAATTTTTAGAAATGGTAATATATAGTTGAAAAAATAAAATCAATATTTTTTCCTATTCTAGTCGTCGTTACATATTTCAGGTTGAGCCAAAATTAATCTACCACACGATCAGCACGGCTCTAGATCTTGGGTATCGAGCCATAGACTGTGCCTATATTTATGGCAATGAGAGAGAAGTAGGGGAAGCTATAAATGCTAAGATACAAGATGGGACTGTCCGCCGGTATGTTCTAGATGTTTATCAATTTATATACTTACTTTTTAAACCCCAATGCGAAAAAAGGTGTCAAGAGTCTCCGAAACTGGCGTGTTTGTATGAAAAGGTTAAGGAATTTGAATTTGAAGTAATTCAAGTAAATATATGACCGCCTCGTTGGTCGAATGGCTAGTGTACACGCCTAATTACATCGACCAACCACGACGCTCGGGTTCGATTCCCGACGGGGCAGGCATTTGTATAATGAACTTTTAGATTCTGTATTCTTGTATTCTGTATTCTTGTATTCTGTATTTCCGGGTCTAATTAAATTTATTCTGGTATTTAGTTAAGTATTTCTATGTATTAAAATTGTTGCCTAACACCCATAACACAAGCATATAATTTGCTTACCTTGGGGTTAGATTTAATTTGTGTGAATTGTCCCAGGATATTTATGTATATGTATATTATGATCAATCCTTTATTTGTTAATAATATTTACCAATTGTCTTCTAGTGAAGATCTATTCATAATATCCAAGTTATGGAACACATTCCACCGGCAGGACTTGGTAGTACACTCATGTAAAGCGTCCCTTGCAACCATGGGATTGGAGTACTTCGATCTCTACCTTATTCATAACCCCATGTCGTTCAAAGTGAGTATAACGTTGGATGTTTATGAAGGTAACCAGTTGAGACGGCAGACGTTGTTCTGCTTTTTTATGTGATTTTAGTAAAAATGTGGGTGAGTCACCCCTATCACTTAGAGGTATGTAAAATAGACAGTAGCCGATTCTCAGACCTACTGAATTTGCTTATAAATTTTAGTGAAAATCGGTAAAGCAGTTTTGGAGGAGTAGTGTAACTAACATTGTGACACGAGAGTTTTATATTTAAGAAAATAAATTTCGTCCGCCATCTTGGACCTAACTATCATCATCATCATCATCAGCCGAAGGACGTCCACTGCTGGACATAGGCCTCCCCCAAAGAGCGCCACAAATCACGGTCACCAGCCGCTTGCATCCAGCGATTTAAATATAATGGAGTGAAATTCAAAAACACTTATAAAGTTTTTAAAATGTACGAAAAAAAACCACCAAACAAATTTATTATAAGTGAGTTAATCTTATAGACTAATTCAAATATTATTAAGTCAATTAATTACCTGTTCCTGTCGCCGTTCTGCCAGTCATGTTCCGGTTCGGAGGGTAGGCCGGTGGACTTTTGCACAATAGGCCCAACATCTCATAGGCCACGATTGTCCCTTATCATCAGGAGAACCGTACACTTCAAAATGCTGAAGTAAATAACGAGTTGCACTCCGGGAGTGCCGGCAGAAGTGAAAACTTGAATATTACCGTTGTGTATTTTTGATATTTTGGAATGGTTGGGGAATAGTTTTGCACGGATTGATTTAATTATCAGTATGAAACTACTATCATTTATGTGATAGAATACAATATTCATTTATTGCGCTATCGTACACAAACATGACAACACGAACATTCGCGCAAGCGCCCTGCGCCGTCTTACGAAACTTCAGGTCACGTGTCCTGACGCGAGTTTAGAAGTTTTTACCCATTCCAAAAAAAGAGAGGAATGCCGCTAAAGAAGTTTTCACTTAAAAAAGTTATTAAATTGTAAAAAAAAATCGACACTAATTTCATAAACACGTCGCTCGTCTAATTAAAAAAAAACTATTATTAAATATAGGTAACTCAATAACTACTAATTATACTACTAGTACTGTATATTTAAAAAAAGAATTTAAAAAATCCAATTGGTATTAGCTGAGTAATACTGTTAATATAATAATAATGTAAGAAACATACAGTAAGTAAAAAAAAACACACCCACGATTTTTACCCTCTTCTTTTTGGCGTACGTTTAAAAATGAGCATCATCTTATATAAATAATATTCAGTGACCAAACCACCCATATACATAGAAGTAAACAAATCTGCCTACCCCGTAAGGGACTTGGCGTGGAGGTAAAAGTAATTGTAGTAAAAAAATTATAAAAATTAATATTTTTTTTATAATATTCAAGTCGTGGAACATTCATGGTGACGTGGAGTTAAAGAACAAGTTTTTTGTGGAAAAACAAAAGTGTTATTCAGGAGAGTAACTTGTTTTTTCTTTATTTTAGGAAGGCAAAGACCCAGTGCCAAGAATCGCCAACGTCCTCTTCTTTTTACCCTCTTCTTTTTGGCGTACGTTTAAAAATGAGCATCATCTTATATAAATAATATTCAGTGACCAAACCACCCATATACATAGAAGTAAACAAATCTGCCTACCCCGTAAGGGACTTGGCGTGGAGGTAAAAGTAATTGTAGTAAAAAATTATAAAAATTAATATTTTTTTTATAATATTCAAGTCGTGGAACATTCATGGTGACGTGGAGTTAAAGAACAAGTTTTTTGTGGAAAAACAAAAGTGTTATTCAGGAGAGTAACTTGTTTTTTCTTTATTTTAGGAAGGCAAAGACCCAGTGCCAAGAATCGCCAACGTCCTCCAATACTCAGAACACGACTACCTGGACGCTTGGTTTGGGATTGAAAACGTCATCAAATTGGGCTTAGCCAAGCATGGCGGCCTCAGCAACTTTAACTCGGTGCAAGTCGACAGAGTTGTGGACAAGGGAAAAATAAAACCAATAGCCAATCAGGTAATATATATTATATCCATACTTTCATACTTTTCTTAATATTATACAGGCGAAAGCCTGTTTGCTTTTTAACGGCTAAACCGCTGAATCGATTTTGATGAAATTTGATAAAGCTAAAGATCCGAGTTCAAAAATAAGCTCACTTTTTGTATCATAAATAAACCCTTAAACCAGCGGTCGGCAACCTATTAGCAGGCAAGGACCACCAGGCGGAAAAATAAACTAAAGGTGGGCCCACGCTTGTGATATTAACTCTAGAGACTAAAAGTCGAAAATACTTATACATACAATAATTGGTCATATCCCATAGAAAACATGAAAATGGGCGCAGAGAAGTGCGATCTTAAGGCTGAATCCACACTTTACGCCGTATATTAAATTATATTTATAACATATTTACAAAACACTGCTTGGCCGCAAGTAGAACGTCGGCGTGATGAGGGTTGCCGACAGCTGGCGAACGACTAAAATAGGGGGTGAAAGGTTTTATAAAAATATAATCGCGGAAAAAAAGTGGCGGATTAACAATTTTTTTATACTATAACTAGCAGAGCCTCTCTGCTTCGGGCAAATTTCAAATTTTCCCAGAAATACGCATCCTGTTACGCTTTCTTACCCGTTTCCTCTTCATATATTAGTGTAAATGACATACCGCAATAGCTTTAAATTAAAATAGCCTAAGTTACTCTTTATTACATCAGCTACCTGCTATTGAAAATCCCGTCAATATCGGTCCAGCTGTTTAGAGATTAGTCGGAGCGAACATACACACAGACAAAAACAGTAAAAACTGTTATTTTGTTTTATGTGTCGTTTATTATAAAATATTTTTCATCCTATAATCAGCTCGTACTTGTACTTTGTACTTTTTCCGTGTTTAGGGTAGATGTTCACATTTTCAAGAGTTGAAACTCTTTTGAGTTGTCCCTTTGGCAGCAGTACACTTAAAAAATCTGTATTAGGTAATTTTTTTATTAAATAGTCTTAATTACTATTTTTGATTATTCGGATTTCATGCGATGGGGTCGTTACAGCCCTACTCAAAAAACCTATATGATTCGTGGATTTTCCCACTACTCAGGCGGCTTGGTAAAAATATGTAGTCCTTTAGACTTACAAATATTCTCTTTAATTTATTTTTTTTATTTCTCAACAGGTAGAAAGTCATCCGTATTTAAACCAATTGCGTTTGGATGAGTTCTGCCAAACGCGAAACGTCTCTCTCATAAGCTTCGGATGTCTGGGGTCAAAGGGGACCCCGAAAGAGCACAGGTCCGATCTCCTACCAGCTATCGATGACCCGCTTGTGAAGGTTATGGCTGCGGGATTAGGGGTCACGCCAGCTCAGTTGCTCATCAGGTAAAACTTTTTCCTACTAATATTATGCGAAAGTTCCTAAGGATGAAAGATCGGAAGTTTTTCTCTAATATAGATGTTTTTCGAAAAAGCTACTGAACAGATTCTGCTGAAACTTCACAGTAAAATAGTTTATATACAGTTTTCCCCGTGTTGGTCCAGGCTTTTTGCAGAATAGATTATCTGCCTTCCTGCCAAGCAGCTCGTAAAAGGCGAGCATAGGCTTACCGTCACTAACACCGTGACATCTGACTAGGTGGTAGAGTTTCGCAGCGACTCGCCCAGATTGGTACCACCGCCTTACCTATTCCTGCCGCCATAACGTCCAATGCTTGCAGTTGACGTGATCCGGTTTGGAGGGTAAGATAGCCGGTAAACTCACTTTTGCTAGAGGCCTAACATCCCGGCCTCAGGTTGGCAACGCACCATTACCACCTTTGGTGTCTCTAGGCGGCGTGAATTTCTTATTATCAGGAAATCCGTCTGCATGTTTGCCTTCCATTGTCATAAAAAAACACGTTAAAATAACACATAGAATACAATTTGTAAAGATTTTATCTAATTTAGCATACGGATAAATCCACGGGTGGAAGCTAGTCGTAAATATGTTTTTTCCAAGTAGGATTTTGTGCTCTTATAAAATAACATGTCCTGACTGATTCATCATCGCCGAGCAAAAACTGTTCAAGTTACAGCCATGAAAGTTGGCGAGTAGGGCCGTTTTATTGAGTGGACACCCACTAAGGACGGAATTTTGGAAATTCTACCGCTAACGGGGTGAAACAGGGGTTGAAAGTTTGTATGGAAACCCGTCATTTTTTACGTTAGAAACATGAAACTTTATTTTTGGGCTACTTATTAAAAATGAATAGATATGTATTTAAGCGTTTAATTTCCTACCATCAGGAAATCCGTATGCTTGTTTGCCTTAACGAAGCCGCAAGTAACAGCTAGTTTCAACATAAAATACCCACAGGAATAATGGATACATTTAAGTTTATTTTCTTCTTTTATTTCAAAGGTAGCTGGCAAATGAGGGACTTTTATTTTATTTATTAAAAAAAATCCACATCGCTCAAATAAAGTCATACTTTATATATCAAACAACTGGTCAATTAAAGATCTATTACCGCCTGTGTGGTCTAGCGGTCCAGGAGTTGGACCTAACTTCATTAAGTCCCGGTGTCGATTCCCGGGTGGGGCAACAAGTGGTATTACCAATTTTCTAATAAAAAAACGTTGCTCGGGATTGGATGTGTGGCACTGTGGGACGCAGTGTTTTCGGCTAATCGTGGGTGACCTGGTTATACATCTGCCTCCCTCTTCGGCGATATGGGCGTGAAGACTGAAGATACTTTAGTGCTCACATTTTTTCGAGATTACTCTTACCATTTGCAATTTAAAAATAAAACTCCCTTTGTTGGGTCAGGACCGCTTAGACGAATAGACCATCTGCCTCTCTGCCAGGCAGCTCTGACGTGGCGGGCGCTGGTTAAATATAGGTAATTACCAACCAGACCATTAGCGGTCGCAACTTTTTCAACTAGAAATGTTTTTATTTTTCCTATAAAAACTGAACGGGTGGAACGATGTTCACCGGGACAGCTAGTAACCAATAAAGTTTCGTCTGTTTCAGCTACCAACTGCACCTTGGCCGGGGTGTGGTGGTGAAAGGCTCCAGTTCAGCCCACTTGTGGGATAACCTTCAAGCTATCAACGTTTCACTGAACGCAGAGCACCTTTCCGCATTGAACGCATTGAATAAAAATAAGAGAACTTTCACTTTTGAGGGGTAAGTTTATAATATCTAATATATAAAATTCTTGTGTCACGGTGTGCGTGATTGAACTCCGAAATAGCTTGACCGATTCTCATGAAATTTTGTGAGCATATTGAGTAGGTCTGAGAATCGGCCAACATTTTACATACCCCTAAGTGACAAGGGTGACTTACCTATGAACCATTCGCATATTACAACAAACAAAGAATTAGTAAAATTGGTCTTATATATTATATAGTGCCAAATGCCGAGTGTGGTATCGTATTGTGGAATAAGTTTTTCGATTGCCACGCGTTCACAGCTAAACCGGTTTCGATGAAATTTCACAAGATTGTGTAGACCCCGGGTCAATTATATGCTTTATTTTGAAACAGCTATATTTAGTTTTGAACAGGAGAGCGAAAAATCTTTTGGATCTATTACCCCATGAACGATGCTACACTTATATTTGTGTATCTTTGTATGGGTGTAATAATGTAAAAACTGTATTACATCTTCCATTACGTTTTTTTTATAACGATTGGAGTTACTGGTACACTGTCCATAACCCTCACACGACAATATTACTTGCACTCACGTTATTGCGTCAGGAAGGAGTTTCTAGCGTTGTGATGCCAATAACTGAATTAGTGTAAAGGACAATAAAAAAAATGTATGTGTACTTATGTACACGCGTTAGAAGTTATACTTCTTCGGCGTAATAAGATAAAAATCTTTTTAAAAATTTTATCTTTTGCCTTTTTTGCATTTTTTTTTTGCAGACAAAATGACACTAACCATAGAAATAAAGAAATATTGTGAATACAGTTGTCAGTTCTCACGCAAACAAACGTAGATGTCCTTACTTGGTACCTTTTTTTGAAAAACTAAAATGTTATCTATAGCTAACTTCATCATGTCGGTTTTTCGTGACGGTGTGCGCGCGCATCGTAAAAATTTACCCTCATCATTTTTTCCTTACGCGCCAAAAGAAGTATAACTTCAAAAAGCAAATATGAATGGTGGGAATAACTTTTTTTTTATTTCAGATTCGGCGATACGCACAAGAATTATCCATTTAAAATTCCTTTTTAAAATACGATAGATGTTATGTGAAATATTCAACCTTAATGTTTGGACCAATCAATCTTCAAATATTATTTTGCAAACATATCTTCGGTTTAACATAAGCGTACTAAGTACATGGAAATAGATAATGGAGGATATACGCTAATTCTTATCGTCGGGATGATGAAAGAGAAAAAAAATCCTTTGACGCTTAACCGATTCCTTGCCACCTTAATTTTTCGAGCCTTTCCCTTATGGCCCCATACAAAATTTAATGACGCGCGAGTCGCGTCATTGGCCCTCCTGACTGACGACGCACCTAGCGCGTAGATAACAAATTATTTAACAGTAATATAAAATGTTTCTCCTTAGGTTAAGCTGTGGTTTTCTAATAATGCATAAGACTTGAATGATTTGAATTATTTTTTTATTTTTTTAGATTTTTTTTTATTTTCTTTGTTATAAAGGGACCAAAAATTTAAAAAAATCTTAATATATACTTAGTAACTAAATATAATTTTTAAAAATGCATTTTATTTTTTGTGATTAAATTGTTACTTTAAAGATGTTTAGTTATTTACATACGTATAGGTATACGTTAAAATACTGTCAAAAACTCAGAATCATGAACTGTCTTTTTGTTTTTCTGATTGTACTAGTAAATGGACGAAAGTTGTCACAATAGTAAAGCTAGAAACATACTCTATCGGACACGGCTGACGGGCGTCTGACAGCGCCCGAATAGTATCTAAATATTTAAAGTACACTGCACACTGATCCGTGCAAAATGTCGGACGTCAGTCGCGGACGTGAGCTTAAACGTGCGGACATCCGTGGACAGGGGCGGATTTCCCAATAGGCCGAGTAGGCCCGGGCCTAGGCGGCAAAATTTGCTCTGCTCAGAAAGCTAGGAAAAAGACAATTTGTGAATAACGATTCATTGCTTCTAACAAATAGAAATGGTAAGAATCAGTAACTGAAATACTGATTGAGATTATTAAATCATTTACTGATTGTCGTTATTTTTTTTCATTTTTATTTAATTTCTATAGTTGATTTTATTTTGCATGCTTTACAGCACATAAGGGGGGGGGGGCAATCTTTCGTAGGCCTAGGGCAGCCAACGTATCAAATCCGACCCTGTCCGTGGATATTCGACGCGCTAAATGTTTATGTCAACTGAAAGCGTCCGTGGACGGTATATACACCTTATGTTTCCCGCTTAAAGGTTTTAATTTGAATTTCACATTTGAAAAACGAACAACTACCTCTGTCAAATTTGTTTCTAATTATTTTAAGCTAATATTAGTTGAATGTGTGCTTCATTATAAGTTTAAAATATATTTAGTGCAATAAGAATTTAAAAACTGTTAATCTTAAAATAATTGTAGATTTGTTATGAAATCAAGATATTTTTTGACAGCAATTGTTTTCATGAATATTTTTTAAATGTTATATAGAATATAATTCAATAAATTACTTTTTACTAAATTGCATACCTCGCTTTTTTCACACTTCCCCTCTTTTAATATTGACTGTGACACATGGAAAAAATACTTCAACTGGCTTTTCGTGACAATGAACAATTTCTTTTTTAGACTTGTATCTACCTACTATTGGTATATTAATTAAAATAAAAATATTTTCACGCACATATCTCCAAAAAGGAAAGCAGAGGTACAACTAGCACACCTATGACTAGCCGAAGTGACTCTAATCCCATGATGTGATTGGTGGCAAACCTTCCGCCAAACAGTCACATAACTTGGCAGCGTGAGTATTAGTAGTCTGGAACATTTGGTAATCAGGCCGTCGTATTAGTCCGGGACCCCTTTTTAGAATAGACCATTTGCCTCTCTGCCAGATTTGCTTGCTTGCAGCTTGCGAGATGCAAGTATTCGTTAAATGTATAATTACTAACAAGATCACTAATGATCTACAGCAACTTGCCCTGGGTGCTGTTTATGTATCTCAGTGGCCAACTCAAAATGGAAAAGTGTACATCAAATAGCTGTCACATGACGTTGTAACGAACCCTAGTCTAAAGACTTGGACGTCCGTTGTTTTGGGGTATTGCTGTTAAATATTTATAGGCTTTAACAATTTTAATAGAGAATAAATGTTTTAGGCTGTAAATTGTAATTCAATGAGGCTTTAAGGGAATTTCACAAATAATTATATAATATTAAGCACATAGTATAAGGTCTAATAATTGTTTGTAAGAAAAAATAAATATTTTTTACAGTTTTAAAATCAGAGGATAATTCGATGGGTATATTTTTAAAATCAATGGGTAGTATGATGGATAACCGTGTTTATATGAATAATAGTGTTCAGTACATAGATTAATTAGGTCGAAATTTAGCAAGGTCTGTATTGGTGGGTTTTAGCAAAATTAAAATTGGCGATTTATTTCTTTAAATCAAATCAAAATGGTTTTAAACATTTTTTAATAAGAAAAAAAAATAAGAAGAAAATAACGAATGTTTGGTCATTATTTCAGTATAGTCAAAAGGTTGGTACGAGACTGGATATTTGATGTTCCAAATATTAAAGGAACCTGGGAAATTGCGGGAATATATGTATAATACGATACTTATTATTAACTGAAAATATACCATACAAATTAATGTATGATTAAATATGTGAAAAGTATTTTTAATGTTATTAAGAATATGAATTTACTAATGTGTTGTAATATGTTGTAATGGAGCATCTTGGGTATAGCGCTAGTGGACCGTTTGGTGATTGGTTACAATAATTCAAAAATGTGGAACAGGGATAGTATGATTCTTTCTAATAGTTAAGAGTGGGACGTCACGATGTGAAATTAGGAGTTATACGAGTCAAGATTCTT
>NJDD01000714.1:353885-384168 GCA_002245505.1 Calephelis nemesis | reverse complement strand
TAAAAAAATATTTTTTTTCTTTATTACAATATTTATGGCAAGACTAGGTAATATGTTTAATCTTAAAATTTCAAAAACACATAACCACATAACAATTCATACTATATATAGGGTCTTTTCAAATTAGTGCACGATATTTGGACTGGACATTCTGAATATGTATATAACTAAATCAGTAAAAAAATCGGACTTACAATAAATTAATTACAGCGTTTTTAATATTTCATAATTAATTGCGCAAGTTCAATGACCCGTCACCAGCGCGACGACAGACACCTAGATACGGTAGGTATGCGTGCGGTACATTTATTGCGTGTCCTATCCCAATGATAGGCTTTGAACTGATTGATCATAAGAAATTTGTGAATGTAGGCGTGTGGTTAAGATAAGAATCAGGCTTAGTAGAAGTATTAACACTATTTACATCCCTATTTAAACATATCCACCAGTGTAGGTACTCAATGCAAAACTTAGCACAGTTGTTGATGTGTCTTTAAACATTGCTAGTAGGTTCCTATTTTCCTATAACTTTTAAGGCCAGGTCAGTTCAATTGTAAGGTTCACTTTCAATGTCAGTCAAATCATCGAATCAGAATTCACAACTATGATTTTTTATGACTTAGCAACAGCGGTTACTTTTGCGGCTCACTCATAATTAATACTTAGGTAAGTATTACATATTAAATTAAAAAAATAAAATACTGGACCGAGATATTTGTACTGTGTGACATGTAAAGTTTTTTAACTGATTAAAATTTCGATAAAACAAAAACATTAAGGGCTTTTAGCAGTTTAACAGATAATAGAAAATACATAATACCTAGAAGCCTGTAGGTACAAATAAACATTAAGTAGCTAGGTGTACATTGTCACGCGACAGACGACGACAATCAGCTGCTTTCTTGTTTATGTATACACTTATAAAACTGTTGCCGTTTTCATTATTTTCAGGAAAGGGTATTCATTTCAATAACATGTACACAATGTAATTGTAAACTTTATTTTTTATTGAAAGATGCGGTGGCATGGACTGTTTACGACTGTTTTGAAAATCGTTACATTTTAGTTACGAACGTAAATATAATAGACAAGAAATAAGCAAAAAGTTAATTAAGTTAATTGAGTATTATATTGAACTTGGCTATAATTTTACATGTATATTTATTCCGGTTCGGAGGGTATTGTAGCTTTCACAAGTTGCCTAGTTTCTCCATAACTCAGACAAGATAACGTCTATGGTGTCTATAGGCCATAGCTGTTTTACCACAGCTATCTTATCACGTAAAAAAATATAATTTCGTATATATTTTTATTGCTTCTGATCTATTATGGTATTAAATATTTCGTTCTCGTTAGTTGACTGTCAAAGAGTGTCTCTCTTAATTGTACAACAAAAATATTCCTGATGGGATTGCCAGTCAAACATGTCTGACATATGACAGAAGTTATGGTGGCAGGAAAGAATCAGACTTTTTTAATGTCACTCAAAATCGTGGCGTTATTGGAATAATTCAAACAAATACAAAGTTATTCCATTAGCGTGTGATGGGGTCCTTACATCTTCAGGCCTAATGTAAGTGGTGTTTTATGTCCAGGTTTCCCTCGGTCCTCGGACCTGCAGTGCCACCGGCGGTCACATACTGGAGAGAAGCCACATGCCTGTCGAGTCTGTGGCAAAGGTAACTATCGTACGCGTATACATACTTATACACTTGTGACTATATATATTTCATACTCGGGGAGAGTGTGAAAGATGAACATCTCTCGTGGTAGCCCTTTCTTATGGAGGTACTTAGTGACGGCATGCCGCTCGATTTGCTCCATTTGATTTTAAAAAAATATATAAAATCACTTCTAATCGTATTTTTATATTTTTTTTTAGCACTTGCCCTGTGCGTGGGATAAATTTATATAAATTTTAAAGAAAGAAAAAAAAAATTTTAAAAAAAATTAATTTTTTTTTCTTTCTTTCTTTAAAATTTATATATCACTTCTAATTATTGCACACGTTTCGAACTTCACACAACTAACTGCACGAAATGATTTGATTTTTATAATTGAATGGTTAGACTTTTTGAGTTGAGTGCCTTTCAATCCACCCTTGTAATTTCAACACATAATTTCTCAAAAGCAAAATATGGTTAGTTAATTAAATTTTTTGTTCAGGAGAGAAAACTTTCAGCTTTTCTTTATGTGTTACATCTTTATTTGCGAACTTTATTAAGTAGGTGCCTAGTTGCTATATGAGTGGGTTTATTGTTTGGAACTGTTCATTGGTTCCTATTTTTTTTTCGTTCGAAAAGAAAATCGGATCGGGTGTTTCTAGCGTTAAGAGATCAATGGAGATTCCATCTAAAGCAAAACGACCTTAATTATTTTTTTTACGTAACGATGCTTAATTTGTAACGGTAAAATTTTGGTACCTCGAAGTGGTCCAGTTTAGGAAACACGGTTGTTTCATATTAGTTTAAAATAATACTAACCTCAACTAATTGATTTGTTTTCGGGATGTTTAGTAACAATATAAACCATATTTTCCATTGTAACATATTGTTCGATAATTGCTAAACTCTTTGTTGAGTAACCGTATTAGATAATAAATTAAACTATTAAACAAAATCACCTAAAAAACCTTTTGTTACTGCCACACTGATATTTATCGTATAAGTAAAAGAAATGGCAGAGGTTTAGTGGTGCAGGAGTCGATTCGTTTTGCGTTGTAAGTTCAGAGAAATAGTATAGGCGTTATATTACAGGTAACTCTCCCCTACAATTATGTGGGCAGTCAAAGAGTGACATTCCACAGTCCATTTTTTTTAAGTGAAAACTTCTTTAGGCGCGTTGAGCGTTTTGGTAGAGGGTAAAATCGTCGGTTCGCGTCACCGACATGCTAATGATAATAGTATATCTATAGCTATGGAGAGCCAGACTAGCGCACGCGCAGTAGCCTGAGTACACGTATACACTATACATCGACTATTTCTGACTGACAAGATAATTGTATATTAATTATTTTTTCAACCACTTTGTATTTATATTTTGTTCATGATTTGTTTAACCCATCATATGTAACTTATAAATAAAACATAAAAAAATTCATATAATTTTTGCATATAGTTTTAATTACTCTCAACTTATTAGTTCCGTTTTCATTTCTATCTTCAGTCCCACGATTGCTACTGTTTTTTTTTGCATCTTATTTTGTGTATTGTTTTGTTCGCCTGTGTAAAATTGTATGATGACTCTACGATTTTCATAGTTGTAAAAGACACATTGTTTTATACGAGAGAAATATTGTTATTACTCTAAGGAATGAACCTGCCGTTAATTTGTAAAATAACATATTTTACGAAAATTTCATTAGTAAAGTTTTTAGAAAAATATTCTTAAAGTTAAAAACTTTCGATTAATCTCCAGCAAAATATATTTGTACAGACATATATTCACACAGGCGCATGCACATGCATACACATACATAGACACGACATAGTTATATCACCCGCTGTGCTCCGTCGCGTCGGCGGTTAATAAAACCCCTCATTTTGCGTTTGCGTTCGAAACAATGCATCACAATTATTGCTTAGAAGCTACGATTCATCCGTTAGACGCGATAGAAGTTATACTTTTTCGGCGTAATAAGATATATTTTTTTTTAAATTTTATCTTTTTCCTTATTTTACATTTGTAGACAAAATAACACTAACCATAGAAATAAATAAATATTGTGAATACAGTTGTCAGTTCTCACGCAAACATACGTAGATGTCCTTACTTTTACTTTGTTGGTACCTTTTTTTGAAAAACTAAAATGTTATCTATAGCTAACTTCATCATGTCGGTTTTTCGTGACGGTGTGCGCGCGCATCGTAAAAATTTACCCTCATCATTTTTTCCTAACGCGCCAAAAGAAGTATAACTTCAATAAATGAAAACATACAAACAAGTAAACGTTTTCAAGAATTACAAGATGTAGATTTCAATTTTCCTATAATTTTGCTTTTTAGCTACCAGGATGGCTATCTTTTATCGCATGCGAACTCTTCCATAATAGAATGTTATAACAATAATCGATAGCAAAGTCAAGTAATGTCTGAGTGTTTGTGTGCGTGCGTGTTTGTGTGATTGTTTGAAAGCTTTTTTATTACATTATACGTACAGTACCTGTACCAGTACCTGGATGATGGATGATTTATAAATTATGTTTTTTGGAAATTATATTTAAGTACGAATTACACAATTAGTCTAACTTCAAAGCAAACAATCATTGACTTCGTTACTTAACAACGGACTTCGTTACTTAACAACGCCATCTGCTGGAACTTTAATTATTCGCCAAAAAATAGTATTATTATTCGCCAATAGATGTCACGAAGAGTCATAATAAATTGGGACTACTCAAACGCCTCCTATTTGTTAAACACGAATATGATATTTTCTAAAAATGATTCCTAGCTAGATCGATTTATCGCCCCCGAAACCCCCTATATACTAAATTCCATGAAAATCGTTGGAGCCGATTCCGAGATTCCAATTATATATATACAAGAATTGCTCGTTTAAAGGTATAAGATATAGATTTGGTAGGGGATTATTAAAACTTGTTAAGCTATGTTGCTTTGTATATATGAATTGAGTGATAGGATGTCTATGTCCCGCCAGCGTTCTCCCGCAGTAACAAGCTGTCGCGCCACATGCGGGTCCACACCGGCGCCAAGCCGTACAAGTGCACCTACTGCGAGAAAGCTTTCTCCCAGAGCAACGATCTGACGCTGCACGTGCGGCGCCACACCGGAGACAAGCCGTACGTCTGCGAGATATGTGGGGACCGCTTCATACAGGTACAGGACGTTTATACTATATAGGGATTTTTTTCTGTGGAAATTGTTTACAATATGTTATAATTCTCCTATGAAATGAAATGAAATGAAAATTATTTATGTGCGGAATATGTGTGCTGAAAGTTGTTATAAAGATATTTAAGAATACAACATATTCTACCACATTGTGGTGTGCAAATATTGAATTAAATTTAAGAAGTTACGTATTTAATATATAAAATGTACATTTAAATCGCAGCACTTATTTACATTTTTAATAAATATTTTATTTATTTACGAACATAAGTTTCATAATTTATTATACATGAGTTTAAAGGTAGATTAATTTTTAGTCCTATCTACCGTACACTACCACCGTTTCCAAACCTAGCCAGTCGGGAGAAGAAACGGCGAAACAAACTCCCCAGCACCATTTTATTACTTAAATTAAGTTTAGATTTATTAAAAAAATATATATATACATTTTATTTATTTATGCTTGTCAGCAAGAAAATCCTTTACACTATAATATGTCTTCTCTAATAACAAATCAAATACCTTCTTTCGAAATCTTTTTACTGGAAGTGATTTCAGACTGTCAGGAATTTGGTTATATATACGAATGGACATGCAATATACATTTTTTTTATAAATATTAAGTTTTTGATTAGGCACATATTGTCGCTGATATACTGTAGCTTTGAGGGTAGACAATAAATTCACAAATTCATGTATTTGAAAGAATTTTAAGTATTGACGTGTTCTCTTCAGTGTATTAAAGTGTGCGTCGATATATTTCTGGTTTTTCATTTACTTTGGAATTATGTTATACTTTTTTGATAGTTATATATTTTAGTAAATAAAGTACAAACATATTATGTATGAAAATAAGTGATTAGATTTATATAGACGCCCCGCAAGAGTTGCCCGTGCTGTACATTTCCATTTGAATATTTTACGCATACTAGCATAAAAGCTAAGACACATCCTGTACCGTCGCACCTGTCCCGCAGGGCACGGCGCTGCACAACCACCGGAGGGCGCACGGACACTATCCGGCGCCGCAGCCCCCGGCCCTGTACCCGGGACCCAACGTGACGCAGCCGCACTTCCACCTCACGGCCCCCGCCGCCGCCGCGCAGCGGTGAACGGTCCTCAAACGTGCTACCACCACCTCGCTTGTTCCTGACGCCGTAACGGCAACGTTTATCATAAAAGAGATGGTGAGAGTTCGAGTCTAACTAGAAGATAAAGTCCAGCTGTAAAACCTCGTTGGTAATAACCTGAAAAGTATTACCTTTATCTATCGCCATACTTTCAACGCTTATCATTAACGTGTTCTGATTTAAAGTGCAGAGCTAAACTCACGCTGGAGATACATCCTAACTTCATGTTGGTAACGCACCATTTACACATTTATTTTCTGTGAGCGACATGTGTTTGTTATTACAAGGAAGTGAGGCCGACGTTTACCTATACAATATTAAAAAGTGCTATCGCGGCAACAGAAATATGTAGTGGCAAAGTCCCAATAGGCTTGTGTCCACCAATAATAAATCGGGTTTGTTGTGGTATCTATAGTTTTGTTATTATAAATAGATGTCAATAAAATTTATTATTTACAATAAAATATAAAGATTAATTTTATTTTTAAGAAATATTAAGCTGAAAAAAAAACAATTTCATCATGTGACAGTGAACGCCGATCGGAACGCGTTACGTCACAGAGTGCGTCCGCCATTGTTGTTGACGTTTTAAAGCAAAGTATCAATTACCAACTACGGTTTGTTTTGTTTTGCACTGAGTGACGTCATTCAGAACGCCATGATAGTTTGGAGCGTTTTCGCGGCAAATTCGTACAGGTTTATAAAAAAACTAAAAATAATAATGTTACTCATCGATTTTTGAAAATAAATTCAGTTATTTCTGTTCAATATCGAATAAAGGAAAGAATCAATCACTAAATACATTTTTGGACACAAGCCTATTACACGTTCCAAAGTTTAATCACCTTGTTAAGTTCGGAAATATATAGAACAGTGTCCCCCTCCTACTGTTGAAACACCACTGTACCTTAAAAGTGTTAATTTAAAAGTAATTGTAATGAAAACTTAAAATCATTCTCAAAATTGATTACAATAACCTATCTGCGATTAAAGATAAGCCTAATGAAATTGTGCCACTAAGATATTTTTGATAATTATTATTGAAAACCCACAACGATTACCTGGTAACTGATTTACGGCCAATGTTAATAATATTTCTCTAAAGATGGATTTCAAGCAATCTAGATAGCTGCTTATCCGCCGGCCTATCCAATACCTAATTGCCATATAAATCCTGTCCTCAGATATGTTATTGGCAAGTGATATCATAAAAATGGATCAAAATATCAATCTTGGACAGCAAGTTTTGGATTAGGATTGATTATTAATATTGGGCGTTAAAGTAGTACTATCTCAGATAGATTATTGAAATTGACTGTTTGAATTTTATTTAAGCATCACAACAATATTTCTCAACTAATTCACATTCTCAATTTTAAAAAGGTTTGATTCCAACTTTAAACGTACTCCATGTTACATTAAAATCGATTTAGTGAAAACAGACACCTTCTAATGAAATAAATAAATATCCCTGTACAAATTACACGAATTGAATCTAACCCCAAAGTAAGCAAATGATACGCTCGTGTTATGGGTGTTAGTCAACGATACTAATACATAGAAATACTTAAATAGATACCAGAATAAATTTAATAAACACCCAGACCCGGAAATGCAGACATCTAAATGTTCATCACACAAATGCCTGCCCCCGTCGGGAATCGAACCCGAGCCTCGCGTCTGGCCGATGTAGTTAAGCGAGTACGTTAGCCACTCGACCAACGAGGCGGTCATAAAAGGTCAATAAAGGCGGAAAATAATTTAAAAACGTGAGCAAGGTCGATAAAAGAGATAAGAGGCGTTTACATTAGCTGGTGTGACAGAAACGCCTAAGTAATGAGGGCCACGAGTCTTGAGTCAGTTTTAATATAATATATTTGTGATGTAAATATAATTTATGTTTTGTAAATATAAATCAGTTCAACCATTTTAATAAGTATTTTATTTGGTGTCTCCGGAAGCTGGTTTGTCGTGTGTCGTTTGACGTCCCCGGAAATAGTAAGGATGTTGAGGAAGTTTGTAAACATTTTTTTTTCTCCTACATCTGTCGCTTGGTAAGTCCATGCTTGTCATTGTCCAAAGCGGTTTAATTTTCATCTGAAATTCTACTTATTACTATCAAAGGTCGTTATTGCCATTATATCTACTACTAGCCGACTCGGCGAACTTAGTATGTCTTGACGTTTACAGCCACTAACAGTTAGTTTGAAAAAAATAGGAAAGAAACGATTTTGATACAATTTGGTGAAACAAAATAATTCTGGTGATCCTCTCCTATAGGTCTAAGCGTGATGCTATATAGCTTATAAGTACCCTTCTTCAATAAATGAGTATTTTTCAAATCGGATGAGTATTTCCTGAGATTAGCGCATTCCAACAAACAAACCCTGCTGTTTAGCAAATGTTATTTTAAAATAAAAGTGTGTGTATAAAAAGATATCAGATAATACGAGGTTTTTATTAATGTCTAAGCCTATTATGTTCTTGATGAAAATACTCGTGAATAACGTTCTTCGTTCTGTTCTGTGCTGAATACATGTGCCACTGTTGTAACCCACTTCTTTGGTGTGTTATGCCTCTTTTAGGAACGAGAAAGGTTCTAAATGTACTTAGTTGTTTGAGAAGTGGCATAACTTTCCATAACACTAGAACAAGAAATTACATTTTGAAATTACTGTTTAAATATTAATTAAAGTACCTGGATGACCGAGCTTTGCTCGGTATTTTTTTTTGTTTTTTTATAAATTGTGTTTTTTGGAAATTATATTTAAGTACGAATTACACAATTAGTCTTACCTCAAAGCAAACAATCATTGACTTCGTTACTTAACAACGGACTTCGTTACTTAACAACGCCATCTGCTGGAACTTTAATTATTCGCCAAAAAATAGTATTATTATTCGCCAATAGATGTCAGGAAGAGTCATAATAAATTGGGACTACTCAAACGCCTCCTATTTGTTAAACACGAATAAAACACGAATATGACATGAATATGACATTTTCTAAAAATGATTCCTAGCTAGATCGATTTATCGCCCCCGAAACCCCCTATATACTAAATTTCATGAAAATCGTTGGAGCCGATTCCGAGATTCCAATTATATATATACAAGAATTGCTCGTTTAAAGGTATAAGATTTGTGTGTGTATGTGTGCGTGCGTGTATGTGAGTGGGCGTACTGTTATATCCTAACCAAGTATGCTAAGGTGCCTATCCTATCCCTTTTATTGCTGATGCAATTTCCTCCTACATTCGCTTAGAACTCCCAGTCCTCAGTCTCCTTCCAACTTCCATATCCAACGGCTGCTCTCGAATTAAATGATCGTTTTTTTTAAAAACCAAATCCGGAGGAGGCTCATAACAGTACGTGTATGTGTGTATGCGTGCGTTGTGCGTGTGTGCGAAAACAGGAGCGTTTCTTGTACTTAATACATAGTATACTTTAATTTTCTTCATGTACATATCGCCGGGTCGGGTATCCGTAATATTGCTAATAATCATATTATATACCTTGACAAGTAACGCAAAATTATTCTAACGCCAAAGTAAGCTAATTACATGTTTGTTTTATCTGTGTT
This sequence comes from Calephelis nemesis, assembly GCA_002245505.1. Taxonomy (NCBI): domain Eukaryota; kingdom Metazoa; phylum Arthropoda; class Insecta; order Lepidoptera; family Riodinidae; genus Calephelis; species Calephelis nemesis. The sequence goes on along the minus strand of NJDD01000714.1, from coordinate 374,602 downwards.
TCTCAGTTAGTTAGTGCTAGTTAGGACAGCGATGGTCTATTCTACACAGAGGACCATCACAGATACGACGTACTTAATATATACCAGAATTTAACCAAAAATGGAAACATTTAATGTTGATCACTCAAATGCCTGCCCCTGTCGGGAATCGAACCCGAGTTTCGCAGTTACGAGCTACTCTAGCCCTTGATCAACGAGGTGGTCACTAAGTACGAATAGGTACATATTTATAACAGACTATACAGAGTTTGAATTTTTGGTTATGGAACTTGGTTGGCAAGTGACATTTTCATGCAATAAGTGTGACAACTTACACTTGCTTCGCAGGACACTCCAGTGCACTAAAATCAAACCACAATATAAGAAAGATTTACATTAAAAAATTTGAATCCCCGACACATTTTTGTTAGATAGTATGAAACATTTCTTGAAATCATAATTTAGTGTGTGTTGGTCCGGGCTCCTCTGTAGAATAGACCTCTGCCTGAAGGCAGCTCGTAAAAAGCGAGCATAGGCTTACTATCACTAACACTGTGACATCTGACTAGGTATTCGATTTTCTTGCGATTCGCCATTGGTACCACCGCCTTACCTGTTCCTGCCGCTTTAACGTCAGTGCTTGCAGTTGACGTGTTACAGTTGGGAGAATAAGGTAGCCGTAAAAATATACTTATGTTCGAGGTCTAACATCAAGACCTCAGGTTGGCAACGCACCGTTAGCATCTTTGGTGTCTCTAGGTGATTTGAATTTCATACTTTCCAATATCATAAAAAATGTGTATTAGGCACGGTAATGTAATATACAGTAGTCTATCTCGGCTTTGGTTTTTAAATAAATACGAGTACCTACAGCCTTTAGTAGCCTTCAGTGATATACAAACTGGTTGGTAGCTGGGTGCTAACCTTTGTGGGGGTGATACACTGGACCTTATAAGACATATTCATCCAAAAAATTATTTTTTCTAGCGCGATTTTGATTTTTAAGGGACCTCTTACGATTTTAATACGAAATACCAGTTGGTCAATCAAATGCTAATTATTTCTTACTTAAACAGAAATGCCCGTTTTTTTTATTATTTTAGTAGACTAATGTGTCCGCAGTCGTACCAAAGTATTTTGAAGCACCAGTGTGACCAAAAAAGTTATGTACAAAGCATTTAAATTTTACAAAATAAAGAAAATAAAAAATCTTTCTTTTGAAGTACATACATACATACATATCTTCACGCCAAATCCCTTACGGGGTAGGCAGAGAGTATCGATTGCCAGACCTCACGATCCTGACAAACCTGTCTAGCTTCCTTCACATTCATTACCCTTGTCATACAAACACGCCGGTTTCGGAGACTCTTGACACCACCCTCGGATAATATCCGATTGATCTGATCGTGAAATGACAGCATTGGTCTCTCCGGGTACCTACATCCATCCACATTCGCATTGTATATCTGCTTTGTCAATCTTTCATCTGTCATTCTTTCCACATGCCCGAACCAGCGGAGCATGCCCTTTCGCATTTTAACACCAACACTTTCTTTCAATCCCACTCTTTCTCGGATCTTACTTTTACGAATGCGGTCAGAGAGCGTTACACCACAGATTTTCCGTAGATTTCATTTCGACCGCATTTATCCTAATTCCATGATCTTTCTGACATACTCAACTCTCGCTTCCATACAATAACGTTGGGATAAGCACAGAATTATGCAAAGCGAGACTAGCTTTTTGGCTCAAAACCTCGCTTTGGAATAGCTTACCCCACGCTCCATTCACACTATTCCCTGCACTCACTCTCCTCTACATCCGCGGTGTACCTTCCATAGGACAGAAAATAATAGTTTAATTGTCTCTAAAGCCGATAAAGGCAATACAGTTGTAATTCTCAGTTACGATAATAACGAAAGACTGACGTATTTTCCCATTCATGATACAATGGGAAAATGCGTCTGTCTTTCGTTTTCCCAAAATTTGGCTTGAGTGCTTTGAAGACTACATATCAGGGATAAAACTTTGTATGGGGAATCAATTACTGTCATTTATTAATTTAAATAAATTTAGTTCGTACTATTTTAGTACAAAACAACTATTTTTTTCTACATAAACTGTTATTGGCTGTCGCGGGGTTTTTGTGAAATACGCCTCAATACTGTAACAGTCCGGCGACGTATAAGTTCGAAACTTAGACTATTTCAAAAATAAATAATTGTCTGTATTTGAGACGGCATTCATTAGCTTAATGTTCGGCGTCACCAAAGGTCCCTCTGCAGGCCCTGAGGTCATAGTGACGTGCACGTAAAGTGGCTTACCTTTGCTTTACAGCTAGTACCATGGCACTGGAAACATTCAACTTTTCAATTACTTCAGCTAGCAGCTAGAGCGATGCAAAAGTGCAGGTGTGAATCGGTACAGTATCGAGCTGACGATATAGAGCAATTTCCTATCTGTCCTCAGCTGCAGTCGGTACGCCTGTCAGGTAACGGACTACAAAACAATTAGGGCGATATACTAACGACGGATTTATGGTTTACCAAGATGATAGACAATAATTGTTCATTGTGGTTGTGTTGGTAACACCAACTGTAAATGCTAGACCGATTTTTATGATTTCTGATTTATTGTGTTACTTGTGCCTGCGATGACTTATGAAACCTTTGACAGTGGGTAAGTTCAAAAATGACCCGGCTCGGTTGGCACCTAGTTTGTTGGACGGCTAGTGCAGTTAATAATTGACATAGATTGGTGTTGGTCTGGGTCCTTGGGTAGAGTCTACCCGGAAGCTCGTAGTGGTCGAGCATAGGGTAATTGGGTCATTACCGACTAGGGCACTGGTGGCAGAGTGCTGTGCAGAAAATTATACGGGTGGAACCCACCGCTCAACCTATTCCTGTTGCCATAATAGCAGTGTCATATTCCGGGAATGTTTGAAACAGCGACCACAGGACAGCGCTCCACCTACAACGACATCAACTAGGACATGGACCAAGGTTGTCTCTTACCTACACGCGAGCAGTCTGCTTGACAGGCTCTGTCTTATTCCATACACAAAAAGTATGCGGTGTATTGATACCCACCTCAGACACACAACTCGTCCCCGCGCACTGCGAATTTATGAGAGAGTTTTTTTAAAATAAAATTTGTTAAAAATGTAATTTCTAAACAAAATCGGTGCGAGAAGGAAGAGAATCAGGACCAGAACTGGTTATATTCAGGTTAGTTGTTTGTGATGAAAATTATTTATGACAAATATTTATTTTAATATTTAGTACTTATTTTTTTTTAAATTAACTACCTAATTGTAAAATTTGCCAAAAATATTACATTACTAATTTGTACCTACCCGCCTTAAACTTAGCGTGTCTATAGAACACAATAAAATGTGAACAATTAGAAATTAATTTATACTTGTGCAATCAACAAACAAAAAATTATACTAAAAATTATTCTTGACTTGAATCTATACCATTGCAAATGCAAAAAATGAAATAAACGCTGCCGTCGGTCTAATTTTGATTGCAAAGACAAATTATTGTATGAATGTATAGCACCTAAATCACAATCCTTTCTTAGCTAGCTTACTCTGGGTTATACAAGATGGACCCAACTCACTCGAATATTCACCCGCTATCTCGATGGTTATAAGGAGAACTTACAATAATATCAAGTCTTTATAAAGACGTGTCTACGCCTTTATCGAAGTATTCGTTTATGAAAAGTTCGGCGTAGTATTTGGCCACATTTCTGTGATGTTCGAGTTATCTTTTATAAAAGACTAAAGATGTAACGGTGCTAACTGTTACAGCTTTATCGTATTTGTGTTTGTGTTAAAATACCTAGCTTCTGATAATGTACCTACTAATTTCACCGCATTATAGGTATATATTTTCGCATAAAATATTCTTATGCAAACGTATTATTTGTTGACATCTAGGTATACAAATGTGATTACAATACCAGATGTGTGAAGGTACTAACCAAAGAAGTGCAGGAACTCCCGGTACACTAGAAAAGAAGTACCTATTTGAGTACATTACCATTTGTTTGAAACTTCTTTAGAATCGTTGTGATTTTAAACCTTGCATCCGGCAAGGGAAAAAACGACAGGTAAGAGACACAAATACAAAAATGTTTAGGATTAGATATACATATATTCATCTCATTCTTTTGTCGATTTACTGAAGTTTCACTTCTATCGTGACACACCTTTTTTCTATTATTATTAAAAACTTGAGGTTGAGGTAACATTATGGCTTTTTTTTTACAAAACAGGTACATTCCAAAAGATTCATGAAGATTCTTTGTCAGACCTTGGAGTCTAAGTTAAAAATGAAACGGCGCTCCTCGATATTAGGTGTTCTAAAAGTTAATTTATAATTAAAAATCTTATAACTGTGACGTAACTGGTACAAACCTAGAACTTTTGATAGGTAGTCGTACCGCCGGACCAGGGGAGGCGGCCTTTGCTTTATTAAAACTGTTTACACACCAAGCTCAATAATAAACTTACATTTGATCGACACTTGTGGCCGTGGCACTGGAATTAAAAATAAAAAAATATGAAAGAAACGACTTGATGTAAATATAAATACCATAACTTATATTATTTGACGCAGATTTAGGTTCGTGTACCTATTTATCTTAACCTTTCCTTTCTCATAACTATTGTTTTTAAAAATCTGAATAAATATTAAAATTGTTCTACATATCCTCTTTCTCTCTCTGGTATTTATTGTTATTGCCACTATGATTGTACGATTTTAAGCTGCATTTTATATTTTTTGAGCTGGATCCGCTCCTCGTCTAAGTACAATATCGTTTGAGGTGACGCGGTAGTCTAGTTACTTTAGTTTTTATATCTATACATAGTATAAAGCAAAGTCGCTTTCCGCGTCTGTCTGTATGTATGTATGCTTATATCTTTAAAACTACGTAACGTTAAGACCTTAGAGACGATATATATAGTATATTTCTAAAATTTCGAAAAAAAATCTGTTAGAGGTTTCCATAACTTGCTATACAGTTTAATTTCACAGGATTTGCCGAAGTGCAGATATAAAACTGTAAACACAATAATGTAATCCTACTATTTATCTAAGGTGAAATTAGAAAAGAGAAAGTGTATGTCCAGTTCTGATGACAAAATTGCTGAATTGATTTTCATTTTTACAAATTATTATTTACAAAAAAATAGATGAAACTTTGGACAGCGATATAGGCTACATTTTATCTTAAAATTTTAACGAGCATGTTGGAGAGTTAAATATCAAATTAGTAGACTACGCGGGCGAAGCCGCGGGTAACAGCTAGTTATATTAATATAAGCTTTGATATAATCTTACCGTCGAATCCGACGCTACTCCCTCACTCTAAAACAAATAAAAACATACATATATGTGACACACAGAGTGGTAGCAGGTCACTTTGATACGTTTCTGTGACTGATGTATCCTAGAGTAAAAATATGCTACTCTAAAATCACGTCAGGCGTATTCGGCCAACACGGAAGTGTAGGTACTGGAGCATTTGACATTTCACCATCTTTGTATATGGTATAGTATAGTAGAGGAGGCTAAATACAAACTTAGCTTTATGTACGGTCCGAAAGACATAATACTGTCCAGATTAAGCCCCTTGGTATTTTGTTTAATTTTCGCAGGGGATTGCCCCGTCCAACATCTTGATGGGTTCCCAGGTACGACCGGGTTTTAACCGTTCGCTAGGCCTACTGCCCTATGAAGGCTTGAGGCTATTAGCTTTTTTCTCGGTGGGAGATATAATAATATTATTATGTCCATGTCTCCTGTCTTGGTCCTGGTTTACTAGGTGGAATAGACCACCTGCTATTTTACTAAGGTTTAAAGGGTCGTTTTAAATAATTAAAAACTGGTGGCAGAGTGGTGTGTTGCAAGTGTCATATTTCTGCCGTAATAATTGTACTGTCACGTTCTCATTCGGAGGGTAGGGAAGCCACTAGCTTTTTTATATAGGAAGCAAATTGGACAGTGGGTCACTTGGCGGGATGTGATCACTGCTGCCAAAGGACATCCGCAATACTAGTAATATCTGATACGCTTCCGACGTTTAAGGAATGAGTAGGTACGCTATTTTCTTGAAGATTTCTTAATCGTATCTTTTTGGAAATGCCGTTGTTGGCAACTGGTTCCACAAAGATGTGCGAGGTGAGAAATGTCTTCGGAGTCGTACAGTAGTGGGTACGTTTCCTATCAAGTATGTTTACTAAGGTTATTGACATCAGCTAATGTCAGTGATCGCGTCCGTCCCATGTACTTGGATCCAACTGTCTTACGTTAATTTGTAATTTGAAGACTTGCGCAATAGGTTTAAGAGCCCGGTCACAGGACAGCGACGCACCTGTTACATCTATGGTAACAGGTGCGTGCGTGTTTAATATTATCATACGATTATTATAAAAGCTTACAAAGAAAGTTTCGGTGCCAAACTCTTTCGAAAGCTGTTCACAATAATTAAAGCGTCCAATTTCATAACTGTCATGAAAAAAATGCATTATTTAAAATAAATCGAAAGCGATACATCGGATTTTGAATTAATTTTTACGGGACCACATTTAAATTATCTTATCACACTTCCAAAAAAATATGAACAAACACATTTATAAGTGCCGTAGTGTAACAAACAAACAAAAAGACACATTCAAAGCCTTTTCCTTTTTGGACTCGGTCAAAAACATTTATAAGAGATCTCCACTTACCAGTGTTAAACAAGAAGCAGCATTACACTGTAAATATGTGTGTACGTTTAAAATATTTATGATAGTACCTTGTCCCCATCACATCACAGTCCAGGCGTTAGTCGCAGGACTGGATACACCTTTATTAAATTATTTAATTGAAACTATATTTTTTGTGTCACTACAATTTCGTTAGTGACGGGCTCAAAAGGTGACCTGCATATTTAAAGCTCTGTTTACTTTCTTTGTCCTTTGTTTCATGAACTCATGTATTTTTTTGTTAAGAGAGAAGCCGATGAGATAACTTAATATCGATCTGGATGTGCACGCACTCAAGTGAGGACTCCATATTTATAAGGTTATTGGTTTTCCCCCTAAACAAAACAAAAACCAATAGGTACTCCCTGACGCTGTCGCGGCATAAGCCATAAATCTATCAACACATCATTTAACTACCTGTACTCTCACATATATAAAAATCAATTGCTATTCGTTAGTGTCGCTAAAACTCGTGAACGACTGAACCAATTTGGTTAATTTTGGTCCTAAATTATTTTTATATGTCCGGGGAAGGTTTAAAAGATAAGAAAAAGGGACATCCTGCCAGAAAAAACATTTTAATTTTCTCCATCCAAACTGAACGGGTGAAACAAGTTCGCCGGGACAGCTAACATTATAATAAATTCGATGTTCATTAGAATTACTTACGATTAATTTCATTTTGTGCCATTATACTTATACGGGATTATGTCTTAATGACAAAGACAACTTAAACCCATCTAATCAACAAAATAAATCCTCCTAATCGTTCTACTGTTGCTTGCCTATTGCGTGTTCCACCTCATCGTAACACTTTCTTTTCATATTCCTTTACGGTTCATGCAATCAGGCTGTGGAATTCTCTACCCTCTTCTATTCGAAGAAGCGAAACACTATACATTTTCAAAAAACAATTGAAGTTGCACTTTGGTCCATAAATTGTTAATTTATTAGTTTAAGTGTAGTTTAGTTCTATTTGCTTATTTGTATACTACTACAACCAGAATAAATTTATGTGCAAATTTTCTATCTAGGGTTAGCTGTAAGAGATCTCTTCATGAGATAAGCTCGCCTATTGTACATTTTTTCCTAAAATTGTTATTTCTTTTGTGTTATTTCACCTGTGTACAATAAAGAATTATTATTATTATTATATTATAAATGTACACATACACATATCTTCGCGCCAAAGCCACGCCTGTGCTTCTTTCATATTCATAACACTTTACACACAAACACGCCGTTTTCGGAGACTCTTGACACCACCCTCGGATAATATCCGAGCGATGAACGTGGAATGTCAACCTTAGTCTCCCCGGGTACCTTCATCTATCTACATTCGCATTGTTTATCTGCTTTGTCAATCTTTCATCTGACATTCTTTCCACATGACCAAACCAGCGGAGCCCAGCGGATGCCCTTTCTCATTTTAACACCTACACTTGTTTTCAATTCCACTCTTTCTCGGGTCCTCACTGTTACGAATGCGGTCACTGGACGTTACACCACAGATTTTCCGTAGCGCTCTCATTTCGTCCGCATTTATCCTACTCTCATGCTTTTTTTGACATACGCAACTCTCGCTCCCATACAACAAAGTGATCAGCACAGTTTTAAGCAAAGCGAGTCTAGCATTTGACTCATAACCTCGTTTTAAAATAGCTTACCCGGCGCTCCATTCACACTACTCCATGCACAAACTAACCTTTCCGCATCCACGGTGTACCTTCCATCTCTAAAATCACAATCAAGACATATTATAATGTCATTCACTTGCTCCAACACTACATCATCAACTAAAACTCTAACGACCGTACTGGCTACCTCTCTTTCAAATACCATTACTTTGTCGTCGCATTCAAATGTAAGGCCCTTTCTTAATAAACACCTTCCATAACTGTGACTAGTGTTTGCAGCTCAGATGGTGTCGAACCCAAAAGCACAGCATCATCTGCATAAAGCAGACAGTTCACCACTTAGTCACCCATACGCATTCCCACATTCAGTGAGCTTATCCTTTAACATATATGTCCAAATACAAGATAAACAAGCGTGCTGACAACCCTGCTTGACGCCAATGTTAACATCAAACCAAGGAGATATATTGCCATCTACCCGCACGCATGCTTTACAGTCTAAAAACATTGACTGTGTCAAACAGTGCGGTGGCACGCAGCAGGGACCCATCTATCCCATAATCTGGTAAAATGTCCCAAAGTTCCTTATGTACAACTCTATCAAACGCTTACAATTAAACGCAAATATAAATGTGTAGTTCTGCACTATCTGCATGTCTTTCTGATATACTTTCCAAGTAGTAAGGTAGGGTAAATTTATTGTTCAATAAATAACAAGTATTTATTTTGATTTTAAACAGAACCTTCGTTTACCATTCCTACCAAAATAGTAAAAGTTATGAGCATACCGTCGCCCCACACACTCGCCCGGTGCACTGGAATTGAACAGAAGATTTTATTTTACTCGTACGTTTTCTCTTCATTGTTTTTGTTTAAATTTTTGACTTTTTGTATGCTCCGTAAAGCTACAAAATGTCGTCTCCAATTTCACAAATACGTCATCTTGGTAAAAGAAAATATGCATTATTTCGAATAACTCAAAAACCACTTGTTGGATCTTGATTTTGTCGGATCAAAATTTAGAGGATCTCCTTTGAAATATGACGTGATATGACCTACCTTTCCAAAAAAGAATACCTAGTCAAAAGCCTGTCATATATCGGCGGAGTAATCTCTTAGCATACTGATGAATTGAAAACCCCCTCGTTTTTGTAATCGGTTAACAATGCATTAAAAATATCAAGTAGCTGTTGATGCCCGCCATTGCGCCTGCGTGTTAAAATTGTTGTTCCCCCGCGGGAAGCCTTTTAAATATCGCGATAATGAATGTACCCTGTGCCACTCTCTAGGTCTAGCCTATCTATCTCTCCACGCTATCCTATTAATATTATAAATGCGAAAGTTTGTATGTATGGATGTATGGATGTTTGTTACTCTTTCACGCAAAAACTACAAAGCCGATTACGATGAAATTTGGTATGTAGGTAGCTGAAGACCCAGAATAACATATAGGCTACTTTTTATCCCGGAGTTCCCGCGGGATTGGGACTTACGTGGGTGAAACCGCGGGGCGCAACTAGTAAATAATATCTAACAACATCACTCCGCTATTGCGACGTGGGCCGAGGCAGACGTACAACCAAACTTTCACAATTTTACGATTGAGAAGTAAATCAAAGTTAAAACAATCCTTGATTATATAACTGGATGGTTAATATCTAAAGCTCACCTTTGCGACACAAATGTTTAGTTGCCCATTACACTGGAAAAATACAAAATTAATTTTTAGACTAGAACGTATTTAGGTATATATCTATAGTTCTGTTAACTATAACTCTCAACTTGTCTGCTGGAAGTTAAAGCTCCAGCAGGTTGGAACAATAAACGATTGTTGTGTCAGAATTAGAAATGGTACTTAATTGAAATTAATCCAGCAAGAGGTATAATGTATGCAAATAGAATTGGATGGTTTCACATTCCTTAAAAACATTACCAATTCTGTCATTTTAATCCAAATGGCTGTAAACTATGAAGATCTTACTTCGACAAAGATGTTGAACGAATGGAAATGCCATTTGCAATTAATGTTGACTAAATGCTGGACATCGAAATTTGACATAACTGACGAGTGGAATATCAGCTTGGCGTATGTCTAAATGCCTGAAGAAAATGACGTAAAGGGAAAAGGCCAGGTAAGTCCTGGGTCAAACCGGAGGCGGGCCCTAATCAAAAATTCCAACGTGTGCAAATATGCAGGTATCGGTTACTGCTATAATCCTATTAATATTATAAATGCGAAAGTTTGTATGTATGGATGTATGGATGTTTGTTACTCTTTCACGCAAAAACTACAAAGCCGATTACGATGAAATTTGGTATGTAGGTAGCTGAAGACCCAGAATAACATATAGGCTACTTTTTATCCCGGAGTTCCCGCGGGATTGGGACTTACGCGGGTGAAACCGCGGGGCGCAGCTAGTAAATATTTTATGCATACTTACTTTTGATTTACATACGGGCCCAAAACACTGAAAACATAATAAATGTAGTTACCATTTATTTAAAGCGACGCACGTTGATTATGTGACTTATACGTTGATTATGTTGGTGACTTGTGGCGCTCTTTAGGTGAGGCCTATGTCCAGCAGTGGGCGTTTTCCGGCTGGAACCACTGCTGGACATAGCTGCTGGACTGGATCATCAGCCGATGATGATGATGATGTCGTTGATTATTATTTCTTCAGTCTTTTTAACCCGCTTTTATTTACTACTTCTACTACGAATACTAATAAGTGATGTGACTGAACCGAAACTTATCATGAATTGACCAGGGGGCTGATTATGTATCTCAGTGGCTAACTCAAAATGGAAAAGTGAAAAATAGCTGTCAAATGACGTGTATTATATTTGCTATCTCCAGTGACCAACAGAAATACAATAGAGATAGCAAACACAAATGACCTCATTTGACAGATATTTGATGTCCACTTTTCATGATGATGCACTAAAAAGAAACAGAATCTTAGTCACCATCTTGTCATTAGATTAAAAAAAAAACGAAAATAATTTATAATTAAAAAAAACTAAAAAAACACACTCCTCCATATTTAAAAATAGGAGGCGATTAAGAAAAATATGTTTTATTGAAAAAAAAGCGTGGGATGCTTTTACGATTCAAGTAAGACAACATGTTTTATAAGTCTTAAATTGTTCTTGTATATTTCTGAAACTTAATTGAGAGAAATAAATACCTCTGTATTAGTGAGATCTCCGGCTGCCTAAAAGAAACACAAGATTTATTGTTTTCATTATTTACATCCATACACTTACACTCATATGTTCATATTAAATGCTTTGTGGGGTAGAAAGAGAGAGCTGAGTGCTGCTGAGCGGTTATTTGCGGGAAAATATTACAATAACACGCTTATTTTCACAAGTTTCATGATAAACCAAAGCTTGTTTAAAAGTATTTTTTCCGACTTTTATTTATTATTTTCAAAACAAATACCGAAATTAATTTAATAAATACCGAAATTGATTTCGCAAATACCGAAGTTAAATGAATAAATAACGAAATTCAGTTAATAAATACCTTAATTAATTTAAAATATACCGAAATTAATTTGATAAATATGCTCACTCACTTTACATGTTCTTGGTGGCACAAATTTGCTGGTTTTCCTCGTTGTAAATCAGCTTGGAAGGTAAAGTTGTCTGTATCTATTACCAAGCTTGAGCCAAAAAAGCATCGTTAGAAACTACCTTCAGTGTCTACAAACAAAGAGTATTTCTTATCATCTGAAAGCTAGAAACGTTATTACAAAAATGGGTACCTATGGTCCACACAAATCCTCACTCCTGTCGAAAATCGAGAGCCTCGTAAAGGTAAATCGAAGATTTAAAGAAATAAATTGTTATACTACCATAGCAGTTGCATTAAAACCAACGGCCTGTAAAAAACAATAATTTTAGCTTGTTTTGGTTTGATTGCTGTTTTTACGTCTTATCTGTGGTGAGACGGTTGTTATCCTCTTGGACAAACTCTTGTACATCATACATTACATATTATATTATTGTACATTATACTCTTGTATATGAGTGTCCACTGTCAGTGGTGGTGTAGAAAATAGTTCTTCAATCTTACGTTGTGAGTTGTAACTAGTATCTTTGATATTTCCATCGTCGGCGCTTGGTAATACTTCCAAACATTCATATCTTTAAATGAAGAAACACTTGTACTGTTTTACGTATCACTTATTTTTTATATTTTGTAAGTAGCCTACAGGTTTCCTTTAAACAGCATCATCAGGGCTAAAACTTAAGGCCCCATACTCAGTCAGCCAGAAGAGCCAATCACCGCACTCCCTCGTTCCATGATTAGTATGAAATATTGCGCTGTAAAGTAAACGTCTTAAGCAACAAATCACTATTTTTGACACTATAAAAGTAATTTGAAAAAAAGTATAAAAATTGAAACATTTACCTTTTAGGTAGAGTACTTATCTATGTTTGTGTTAAATCTAGTGTCGATATTTTCATAATTGAAGTAGACAGTTGGGTTTTGCTTTCAAAAAAGTGTTAATTTTTTGATTTTTTTCTATGAAATGTCTTTCTTCTGTGAACTGAATCTTTTTTCTGTGAAATGAATCGTGTTTTGGAAACACTAGTCTTATAAAGCATATTCATGTTAATCTTGTGTATTTGTGTCACCAAGATCCATGATTGCTTTGTATGAAAAAAACATTATACTGCTGACGTATTTTAGCGTATATGGTAAGTGTCGCCTCTGTGGTCTAGCGGTCCGGGTGTTGGACTTGACTGCATGAGGTCTTGGGTGCGAATACTGGGTCGGCCAACAAAAAGAAAATTGAATTTTTCCAATTTTCTAATTTAAAAAAAAAGTTGGTCGGGATTGGAAATGTGCCCGTTTGGCGATAGGCTTGCCACCTATCACATTGTGGGACTTAGTGTCTTCGGTTAGTCGTGGGTACCCTGGTTGTGCCTCTGCCTACTCCTTCGGGGATATGGGCGTGAAGTACTAAACGATATTTTTGATTTGTAAACATAAATTCATTTTATAGTGATGGTTTTATAGCGGTAGTAAAATATAAGTGAAACGTAAAACAGTACAAGTGTTTCTTTATTTAAAAATATGAGTAACTATTATTATTTTAATCGCTATTTAAGGATTTTGGACTTTTATTAAAAAAAATGAAATTAAAATATAGTAGGTAAAATTGTATTTGCAGGCACGCACGCTGCGGACGTATTCTTGCAAATATTATATTGGAATTTTTAAAAAAAGATACATAAAGAAAGAAAGGGATTGATTGGGACTACCCATATTTTTTTCTGTAAACATATCTTAGTTGGTCTGGGCTCCTTTGCAGAATAGACCATCTGCCTTCCTGTGCCAAGCAGCTCGTAAAAGGCAAGCAAGGGCTTACCGTCACTAATACCGTGACATCTGACTAGGTGGTAGAGTTTCGCAATGACTCACCCGGATTGGTACCACCGCCTTACCTATTCCAGCCGCCATAACGTCATGACGTGTTCCGGTTCGGAGGGTAAGGTAGCCGGTAAACTTACTTTTGCTCAAGGCCTAACATCCCGGCCTCAGGTTGGCAACGCACCATTACCACCTTTGGTGTCTCTTGGCGGCGGGAATTTCGTACCATCAGGAAATCCGTCTGCTTGTTTGTCTTCCAATATCATAAAAAAAAATTAGAAATAATCGTATTTATATTATGTGTTTCTGTTAATATTTACGATATTTTCTATGGAGTTTATTTGAAGTGTTTCGGTTTCTGTACCTATTGAAAGAAGTTGGTGAACTGTTAGCACACATAAAAATGTTCTTAAAGGTCTCATTTTAGATATTCGTAAGGATGGACCGGCGATTTGGTTTTTATGTATAGAGCTTTAATGTCTCTATTATTTCAAATGTTTTTTTATTGATTTTAAAATAAGTACTAAATGTAATTATATTTAAATTTTAAATCGGGACAGAAGTTGTATTTATTGTTGTAATTGAAATACTTTATCCAAGTGTGAGATTTACAGGTGAGGCCACAACTACTCTATCTATAAGATATGGTTGAGTGAAAAATTTTTATAACGAAGTTTGTTCTTTATCAAGATAAGTTTTGAAAGAAGGATACGGATCTTGTCACAATTTCAGTTGAGGACAGTTACACGTGTAGATATGTATCTCTTTACGCGAATAAATTTATATAAGTTCATTAAAATTTATTGATGACATTTGAAAAGGTTTATATAAAACTTACCAGAGCTGAAGACTGACTCCCGTTACACTGGAAATTTAAAATTTAGTTCGGTAGGTGTTCTTATCATACTTCATACTATCATACTATATATATATACTATATAATATTATAAAGAGGAAAACTTTGTTTGTTTGTTTGGTTGTAATGAATAGGCTCAAAAACTACTGGACGATTTTAAAAATTCTTTCACCATTCGAAAGCTACATTATCCACAAGTGACATAGGCTTTGTTTCATCCAAATCGGTATAGTAGAAGCCAAGTTACGCAGGCGAAGCTGCGTGAAACTGCTAGTAATCTTTAAATATAAAAACGATTCCTTATTTTTGTGTTGTTGAACGGACTTTAACTTTACTCGCTAGGACCTAAATAACCTGCAGCCCAAGCAGCTCCTCAGGAACAAGTCTTATTACGAAATATTTGTAATTTGAAAAATAGCAAGGAAGTAAGTATCTTCACGCCTATTTCAGTAGTAGGTGGAAATAAAACCAAGACACCTATTTTATTTTTTAATAGCCGAAAGTACTACTTAGGTCCGCATTTTGAGAGTTGGTAAACCTATCGCCAGCTGGACATGTATCTGAGTAACGTTTTTATTATATAATTGAAAAAAAGTATTTATAGTTGCCCGACCCTGGGACGAATAGTAAGTATTCAAGTTATTTCTTAATGACAATAGCGGGAGCAGTCGAAGTGGTCACAATTTTTTCAGAACCTCTGACAAGTCTAATAAATAAACTACAAATTTCAATTGATATACTAAGTAGGTATTTTAAAAAGTCTGATCTGATTTGATGTACATTAAACAAGAATATATTTAATATGGTAAATGTAAATCTTATACCTTTAAATGAGCAGTTCTTGTATATATATAAATAATTGGAATCTCGGAATAGGTTCTAACGATTTCATGAAATTTAGTATGTAGGGAGTTTCGGGGGCGATAAATCGATCAAGCTAGGAATCATTTTTAGAAAAAGTCATTTGATTCGTGTTTAAACTGAAAATTTTATTAGTGTTTAAACTGAAAAATATGATTCTTCCTGACATCTATTGGCGAATAATAATACTATTTTTTGTGAGCAATAAAGTTGTTCTAGCAGATGGCGTTGTTAAGTGACACGAAGTCTATGAGTGTTTGCCAAAAAAATACCGAGCAAAGCTCGGGCATCCAGGTACTAATATTAAATTTAAGAAAAACGAAAAACAAAACTATTATTTGTCTTCATATTGTTAATTAGGTTACCTTACCTCTGCGACCGTCCCGAGCCCCACTACTGTATACGTGAAGGTTGGCAGTTTACATCGATTTTTCTTTTATCTTACCCTGACAATTCAGCTATGTGTTTGTGTATACGGTTGTCTCTTACCTCCAGGAGAGCCCTGAACTTGTTCACTGAACTCTCACATAAAAAACAAGTTTGGAATTATCAAATTGTAAATCTTTGTAACGTTGTCGCTCAAATTTGTAACCGTCGAAATATATCTTATCCTATACCTTTAAACGAGCAATTCTTGTATATATAATATATATAATTGGAATCTCGGAATCGGCTCCAACGATTTTCATGAAATTTAGTATATAGGGGGTTTCGGGGGCGATAAATCGATCTAGCTAGGAATCATTTTTAGAAAATGTCATATTCAGGTTTTATTGTTGTTGTTAAGTAACGAAGTCCGTTGTTAAGTAACGAAGTCAATGATTGTTTGCTTTGGGGTTAGACTTTTTAAATTTTCGTACTTAACTATAATTTCCAAAAAACACAATTTATAAAAAAACAAAAAAAAAAATACCGAGCAAAGCTCGGTCATCCAGGTACTAGGTAATTATTTAAGATTTGAAGGTTATATAACATACGTAAATCATAAGTTTGGAAAGAGGTTAAAATATTTTTAGACATTCGCTGAAATTGTATGACGATGACGATGAGATGGTTGAAATGTAATCGTACAATGGTGTAAAATTTAAAAGTAAGTTGTTACTGTGTCGTTACATACCTTTGCTACACAGTCGTTCCCTTTACACTGGAATTAAAACTGGAAATTATAGCCAGAGTTTGTAAAAGTCGAAGTACTTGATGCATTTGGAATACGATTTGTGCTATCTCAGGGTGTAGAGAAGTGACAAGCCTTTCGTCTGCTGATGGAGTTATTATATTACTAGCTGCGCCCCGCGGTTTCACCCGCGTAAGTCCCAATCCCGCGGGAACTCCGGGATAAAAAAGTAGCCTATATGTTATTCAGGGTCTTCAGCTACCTACATACCAAATTTCATCGTAATCGGCTTTGTAGTTTTTGCGTGAAAGAGTAACAAACATCCATACATACAAACTTTCGCATTTATAATATTAATAGGATTGCTTTATACCGCAGCGTAACTCAAGGGTCAGGTTAACCACTTTCTTTGTCTTCTTTATATAGAATAACACCTCAGCCTCAGTTTCCACATGTTAAACACACCACACTCATTCCTTGTGGCAAATTCATCTGCTTGTTTGTATTTTTAAAATATAAAAAAAGATGAAAGAGATGTTAGTTACCTTTGCAACACACGGTCTGGGCGACTGAAATACAAGTGGACATATTGTTATACGACAAAAATATTAAAAATGACAGTTGTTTCCAACCAGAGCCTTTACCATGAGTTTGTATAGATTACGTTCAGTAAGTTACGTGTCGAAATCTATGACACTTTTGGTCTAAAAATGTGTTTCCCTTAGTTACCAATAGGAGGCGCTGTTCAAAGTTTTCATACAAATAATTTACAGAGACGGTAGCGAGTGTAGTAAACTTGACAGGCCGTAAACTCATGGTGAGGGCCCAGCTGTTCATCTAAGCGACAGTATCGACAGCTCGTTCGGTAGCCTCATTTATTCCGTGTCTTAGGTCAAAGGAAAATAAAATTCGCTTTCCCATTTGTCGTAGGAGTGAGACTAAAAGATTTTTTAATAGTTCCCTCGCAACTATATATTAGAGGTCAATGCTCGCAACATACAAAATGACAAAAACCCGACGCAACTCGTCAAACATCTAAAGAATAAAATAAATAAATAATTTTAAGTCTTTAATATCAATTAATTTCACTTAATTTACTCAAACTGTACACATTGTCTAGCCAAAAGAAGGCATAATGTAGGTATAATGATTAGGTAAAGTAATAGAAGGATACATGTGAATAAATAAATGATATATAACATATACATAAAAAGGTGAAATAGTTTAGGACTTTTAATAAGATTTGCTTGTAAGACCTTGTAATCAAATAAATAGTTTTTGAAAAATTTTAATTGGATAAGTAGATATACCTACTTCATCAGAACCATTGCCATTGGAAGTATGTTTCTATCCTTAGCAGTGCGAATAATAAATAATAATAATGAATAAATGTTCCTAGACAAGTTACACAAATTGAATCTAACCCCAAAGTAAGCAAATTATATGCTTGTGTTGTGGGTGTTAGTCAACGATATTAAATACATAGAAATGTTTAAATAGATACCAGAATAAATTTAATAAACACCTAAACCCAGAAATGCAGACATTTAAATGTTCATCACACAAATGTCTGCCCCCGTCGGAAATCGAACCCGAGCCTCGCGGTTGGTCGATGTAGAATAATTCTCATAATTTTCAATCTGTTTGTCTGCAATTTATCATGTTATGGTCACCAACAGGTACTGCGACGATTGTACTTCAATGTATGCAAGTGATACCATTGGTGGTGCCGTTCCCGGCAAAAGTAACGATAAGTACATTGCTGCTTTGTTTCTTGTCTACTTGAATGAATGTACTACCGTCGGAAGAGCTGTATGTGAATATGTTTTGCTATCCAGAAAATCGTCTGTTTATGTGTCTATTATGAAATTTCCTTACTTGTTTTCTTGTTTTCAAGTTATAAAATTTTTTTTTTCAGTAGCATTTCTTAAAATTCAGAGTTTATACTAAAATACATTTCGCTTACAGACACCAAAAATGTTAATTTCATGAATGCATTGTCAATGTGTACACACTGACACTGGAGTGGCAAAAGTGTTCAGCCGTACACAATAATTGTTCCTATTTCTTATGAACTTTTTATTTTGAATGGTAATACTTACTGGTGCCTCCGCTATACTGACATCGATCAACTGCGACACCTAAGAACATTTTTACTTATAAGGAAAGGCTTGAATTTAGACAATTTAAAGTAAATCCCACAACTAAATTTAGGGAAATGTCGTCAGAGATATAATCACTTTACGGAGAAATATCAAAGTGTAGAAAGATAATTTGTTGAGCGATGCTCTTTAAATCCAGTACGGCATACGCCAGAGTCTTATAAGACGCTGTAACCAAACTTTTTAAAACACACTGATATATAAACGATTTATGATATTTACTTTTTTAAATGAACGTTAATAATATATGCCATTGCAATTGGTTGCTGAGCCAGAATGTGGTAAACAAACAACCCCTTACCACCACAGCAACCGTGACAGTGCTCAGGATGTAAACCATCTTTCTCTCTCTTTTGAATTTTACAGAAATTATAAATATGAAGAAAATCGTAAACACTTTACACACGTAAACTTGTTGCACAAGTACAATTGGCGCACACAATTATTGTTTTCTTAATGAAGACTTTACACTGGATGTCCGGCGCGCTAGTTCCAAACCGAAGCGACGACAGTGGTGTCGTCCAGTAATTATAATTATATTAATTATATAATTTGCTTGTGCGAAAAGTCAAAATAATGTTTTTTTTACTGAATGTGAAAGTATGGTAATAGGGTAAAAGATTGTTTTGTTTTATTTAAAGCTCGCTAGAACATATTTCATCATCGACGAATTGGAGCAAGTAAAGTGACGGACTATCTAGAGGAGAATCTGGGGAAACCGTTTTGTAAACCGCTTAGAATGAAATTGAATAAAGTATTTTCAGGCCCATGTTTCCGACGAGGTAATCAGAGGCACAATCAGGGCACACACTACTAGCTGAACGCACTAATTCCTACAATGTGATGGGTGGCAAACCAATCGCCAACAGGACACATATCCAATCCCTGGCAACATTATTTTTAAAAAAGTGAAAATGAGTATACATTTTCTTTTCACATTGAAATCTAATCTAAAAAAGAAAAGATTCCAAATAATATGGAGATAAAAATACAACAGAATTTTTCAAATTTGACAGTTTACTGTTTCAGATATACATAATATATCTACTAACTGCAAATTGTCCGCGAAGTTTGTCGTTTGGCGAGTGTAAACAAACCTTAGTGTTTTGATTGCGCCTGTAATCAATTATACGAACCAAAATTTATTACTGCAGCTAATGGATAATCCTGAGGCAGAACGTAATAAATAACCTATTTTTCTATATCGACTATACAGACTAGCGAACGGTGAAGGTGTTAGGTTCTTACAAAGTCGTGTGACATTGTAAAAACCTCGGGGTTAAAGAAACACATTTGTAATTTCGAAAAAAAAAATTAAAAATGAGAGGAGGTAAGCTTGAGAATAAAAACATAGTAGGTATGTAATACCGTAAAACTCTTTAGGGTGTTCTTGTACTAGTGTGTGTGGAACTCGTAAATAAAGTTTTTCATTCTGTTTGTGCCAAGTGCCACTATTGTTGTAAAGAACGTATTCGAGTAACGTAAACGTAAAAAATCCGTCTTTGAGAAAAGAGATAATACATTTCATATTTCTAAAAATCTCAAGATCTTCAATTGATTAAGAAGTCTCACAATTTTTCTTTACGTGCAAAAGGCAAGCACATGTAGGCAGGGCATTTCCACCGGTGATACCTAACTAGGTGGCAGTTTTGAAATGGTTTAGCCCGGACTGGAATTCACCACTATATTACTATTATAAAAAGCAAACACTTTCCTAAGAAATAGAACCTCATCATAATTACATTTTTTAACAAAAAATGTTGGTCTCTTATGTTACGGTGATCTTTACCCTCTAATCCCTCTAACTTAACGATTCAATAAATTAGTTTTTCCCAGTAAGTGATTGGTTTGAAGTTTTTTAATGCTCAACAATTTCTACCTCATTTGTAATATATATTGTAATACTAATTTAACAGTAACCAAGATTTATAAAACACTAGATAGAGCCTGCCA
>NJDD01000714.1:335185-346376 GCA_002245505.1 Calephelis nemesis | reverse complement strand
GGACTGGGTACATTGAAATGTCTGTTTGAACCCTTAAAATTTGAAAACATCCTTTTTTGAAATAAGTGTGTAAATTAATCTTTTTTATAAATATGAATATTAATTTTTTTTCATATGAAGCTGTATTTTTATACTTATGTCATATCTGAGCAGACAGGCGATGTCCTTTGTATAGCTATGGATCTATACTTATAAAATAACATGTCCTGACTGACTGATTTATCGTCGCCGAGAAAAAACCGTCAGAGTTACAGCCGTGAAATTTGGTGATTAGGGTCGTTTTATTGGGTAGACACCCACGGAAGGACCACGGAGGACGGAATTTTGGAAATTCTATCCCTAAAGGGGTGAAATAGAGGTTTAAAGTTTGTCTGAACGTCCTTATATTGATAAGGGCTATAATCAGTGAATATATTAACTGCTACGCGAGCAAAGCTGTGGGTAACAGCTAGTATTGAATAACTTTTGTCATATGAATCTTCTCCTGTCAAAAACTAACAAAACGAGGGGTTTTATAAGTTTGACGTATCTATGTGTCTGTCTGTGTCGTCGTAGTTCTTTAGCGGATGGACCGAGCCTTATGGAGATCAGTTTAATTTTAAACACATGTATGACCTAACAGCTAAAATACTAATGAATGCTGGTACAGCTGAGCTGAACTGATGATGAAGCTCAAAGATGGGATAGGTATATGACCCTGGAATGCCTATTGGTAAACCTATCGCTTTTGAAATCATTAGTTTGTACTCGCTTTTATTTTCTGATGATGAGCACTTGATAACAAGGATCTCATTTAAACTGGGAGGTGGCTCACCGATAGTACTAAAAGTTATGTTATAATGTTTGGTAATCTTTGCAGTTCACCTAAAGCACAACAAAGAGAGAGGTGTTGCAAGTATGACTTATCCCACCAAAAACATAAATCTTAAAGGAGAGCCAAGTTCAATACAAAAATTATGCTTGGCTGTAACTCCGCCGCAAAAAGAATGGAAATCTTAATAGGTGCCAAGTTCTATGCAAAATCCAAATACTTATTTATAGGAACAAAATAAGATTACGATCAAGTATAAAATTCTATTTCTTTGCTTTATTCGATACCTATAACAAATGCTGTTATTTAAAAATAAGAGATCTAATAGTAGGTTAGATTTAACTTGGCTATTTTTGAACTTTTTTTTATTTTTCGATTTTTTCCTACGTTCACACATAATTACCGAGCTGGATTCCAAATTTCATCCTTCTAGGTCATCTGGAAGTAGGTTAGGTTTAGCTACTATAGGTATGTCAGTCAGTGAGTCAGTAGGTAATAAAATTTACGACTTTTAGACCTTCATATCTTTATAACCGTTTGAGCTAGCTTTATGAAATTTGAGGTTCTAGATGTCCTTATGGATATGATTACACACACGAAGTTTTATGTATTTAAGTTAAATAGATTTTGAGTTATAAAAGGGTCAAAAGTGGCACTAAGTGGTTCGTGTAAAAATACACTCGGCGCTGGCTAGCCAGTTCTTTGCTTGAACTTGGCTTGACACGCTTCCGCGTGTCTAGATATGTGTGCCTGTTTCATCTTAAACAATTGTTATGGGTATTTTAACTCCCCAACGCAAAACGGAGTTTTATAATTTTAATCTGCTTTTGTTTTTAATCCCAGACGGAAAAACGGCGGTGTTACAAGATTGACGTGTGTATGTGTTTGAATATGGCGTCTTTTTGAACGGATGGGCCGATTTTGATGCGTTTTTATTTCAAGTTAAATTGCATATAAGTTTTGTCAGGGTTTATTGAAAATGTTGGATTTTAGTGTTATTATTATACTTATTAGACATGGCAACTTACTTGTGTTCGGCAAAATAGTCCAACGCACTAAAATCAAATCATAATAAAAAATCAAAACCAAGAGTCTCCGAGAGCGTTTCATACAAACGAGTTTGTATAAAAATCGTTATTAATGAGTGTGGAAGGAGTTAGGCAGGTTTGCAATGATCGTGGCATCGTACATTTGGCATTCGGTACTGTCCGCCTACCCTGTAAGCGACTTGGTGTAAAGATATGTATGTTGTATTAAAATTTAAAACTATCGAATCGTCTCTTTTTTCTACCTTCTGTTAATGAAGTCAGCTACATTACAATTTACGGTTGAGGAATTCTGTGCACCAGTTTACCTGGGTACCGCCTTAATGTATCTATCTGCTGCCTTAAAGACTCTGTCGTGTTCCGGTCTGGAGGGTAGGGTAATCGACGGATTAGCACAATAGGCCTAAAAATCTTGTCACATGACAGAGATGCACTTGTAATATGGTGCTTATAGGGCACGTTTGCTTAAAGTATCGGCAAAGCGGAAGCTTCTTAGTTGACCTCTTAAATAAAAAAAACATAAAAACTTGAAGTATAGCCATTGCCGTACAGCTGTTACCATGACACTGAAAACGTATTTGATATTTTCCATCGTCGGCACTTGGTAAAACTTCCAAATATTCATATTTTTAAAGAAAGAAAAAAGTAAAGTAAAGTTAACTTAAAGTTTAAGTTTTAGCCCTGATGATGCTGTATAAGCGAAACCGGTAGGCTATTAATTACAAAGTAATAAATTATAAGTGATAAGTAAAACAGTACAAGTGTTTCTTTCTTTAAAAACACTGAAAACATTTTACTTCCAGACAACTGCAGTAAGTAGCTAGAGTGGTCCAAAAAAAAATGCACAGTTAGGGCACAGTATGTGGTAGACGACTTCGATTCTATCAGTTGCAATCGGAATACTTTGACTCATACTTCGATAAAAGGTGGATTAAATAGTTTACCCATAACTGCATACTAAAAACAGCACCGGCAAGCAAAAACTGCTTCTCATTCCCAGTCTAGTTAAACCGGTTGTGACTGCTGGACCGATTTTCATGATTTTTATTTGTTGTGGTGTTCGATGCCTTGAAACATTTAACAGTAAGAAAAAAATTACTGCACTACTCGGTTGGCCCCAAGTTAGTTGGGCAGCTAGTATAGTTACTGACAATCGTAGATACGAAGTAGGCATGCGATATTTATACCAACCTTACACACACAGCTCTCCCCAAAACACTGCAAATTTAAAAAATTGTTACGTACTTACACAAATATAAATTGTAATTATAAATTAGAAAAATTTATGAATTAATTTCTACTTAAGTCAAACCGCCATTAAGTTGCAAGTTTTTTGGAGTTTACTCCTTAAGAAACGATTTGAGTTATAAGGCCCGGTACGGAAATTTTATGAGGAAGTGTAACATGAAAAGTTGAGGCGTTACGTAGAAAGAGACAAACATATACAGGTGACTGGTGAGATACCTTCAATATTTGAGGACGTGATAGTATGCGAACATATATCATGAAATAAAATAACATAAAAACGAAATATTAAATAACTTATTAGCAAACTTCGTACACAGTACACCGAGAGTCCAGTATTTAACTGCGGAATAATTGGACGCCGCGCGGACACCGCGGTAGCGGGATGGAGGGCGGGGGTGGCGGCGGCGTGTCGTCTGCCGCGCCGCACGTGACGGAGTATAATATCCAAATTTCACTTATTTTTAGAGATATTTCGATAAAATATTAAACTTCTATTTTTTTATATCAAGTTAACGAGAATCGAGTACCGAGTACTCTCCATAAGTATTGAAGGTATCTCACCAGTCAGTCTGTATATCTATAGGATTGAACGTGTAAAAGAATGAGATGAAATACATTACACAGCGTATCTCATTCTCGGGATCTCCTCTTGCGCGATACTTCGTAGTCTCCGTGCAGGAAGAATCGCTATCTATCAAAATACTGACTGTTTGGATCACACTTCTAATATCTGCGATGGTACTAATTTAAGAAGAATTAACATAACTAAATCTGCTGTAGGAGACATGTATGCTGCAAAATACATTTTGCCTAATGGCAAAGAAATTGTGATGATAACTGTTTATATTTCAGTCAATCAGAAGGTGACAGACATACTAGATTTTCTCCACGTTGCATTTTGCATTATTAGTATATACAGAAGCATATATATAGCATTGTTGGTATATACAGAAGGTTTAGAGATTTTTATGTCGATTTTGATAAAGATGAACACTTAGTACATTTTTTAAAAAGCAAACTTAATTTAGATTTAATTTCTGGTAGAACACTTGGAACGACTAGATATATGGTACAACTATTGATGCGGTGTTTTTCCCGATTCATAACTCATGTAACTTCCGAAGTTCACGTATCGTATTTCAGTTGCCACAAACCTATAATTACAGTATTTAAGAATGATATAATTCAAAGTGAAAGAAATCAATCATCCTAAAATTGGATTTTTATTAATTGAACACAATTATTATTATTAGTATTATTATCTATATTATTTTGTAACATACTTACTTTATGTTAAACGCTTTATTGAAGTAATATAAATAATCCGAATAATTACAGATATATGTTTGTTTCTCTTATCATTTTAGCAGATGCGTTCATTTACCCTTTCTTTCTATTCGATATATATATATAATAATAATTATCGTTCGTAAGGAGTAAACTCCAACCGTGCGTCGTAGCTGACACACACACACGTTTTTTTTGTAATGAATGTCAATATGTATCTAGTAGGTATGAAAAAGTTCAGAAAATATTGAAATTTGATAGATATTGATCGAGAGAAGAGAGAGAGAGAATTTCACTTCTATCGTGTGTGAATCGCACACACACCTTTTTTATAGAAGAGATTTAGCTTTTTTCAATTCTTTTTTAGGATTTTTTGGAAATTATCTTTTTATGTTCTCCCACAATGGCGTTTGTAGTGTTAAGCTTGTGGGTGAAACATGAAAGAAAAACCAGGAAAATTGCAGGAAATAAAACTTTAATCTTTCCAAAATACAAACTGTTATCGCTACATGATCGAATATTATGTGCAGTTATACGACGAAACATATATTATAACGACGAAAAAACGCACGAGGTTAGAACCTTGCATGTATGAAAATTGTATGTGTATGTATGATATATGGTATACAAATAAAAAAATCACGTTCTGCACGTTTAACCTTTGCTGGGCACTGAGAAACTAAAGTGAATTACCAAAATATAGGATTTTAAAATTGACAATACATTTGTCTGCCGCTTGTGAACTAGGTAGGTAGGTAGGTAGGTACTTATATGAATTTAGTTGATAAGTAATATTGATATTAAATGTGGCAACTTACATTTGCTTTGCAAGACATTCCGACACACTAAAATCAAACCACAATATAAAATAAGAGACATGTACCCTCTTACTACAAAAAAATAAAAAAAACAGTTTTACTAAACAGTGGTAGTAATTCTGCTGTTCACAAACTAAACTTATTTTAGATGTATGCTATCTTTTTTAAAAGAAACATAAACAAAAGAGGCGGAGCATTTTCTGAATGTCAGATTAGTTCGGACAAGTCAAATTGTTATGTTTTTAGTCAACATTTTCCGAGTGATAAATTAAATGTCTGTAGAAATGACGTGTACGGTGTAATTTGACAGCTCTAAAATTGTTATGTCTCTTTCTGTTACATTCGTTATAAGAAGACAGCGATAACTTACAATTAGTTTAGCGAGTGCGCAACAAAATTAACACCAATGTCTAAAATTGTATTCACAACCAATGACACACTGACACGTCATCCGCGTGTATTGGTTACATGTCAATTTTAAACAGTGTTTAGCTAAACAGGCATGTGAATCCTTTTTGTGTTAAGTAAGTAAGTTAAAAACCATCGACACGTTTTTTTTTTCAAACTACCTTGCTACTTACTCTAGGATCCAGTGTGAATTCAGGATCCAGACTTTTTTCTAATTTACATTTGATCTTATCCTTTAAGTATAGCGAACTAGCTACCCGTCCCAGCCTCGCACGGGTGGATAAACTTCACACCAAAACTTTCTCTTGAACCAATCTATCTATTAAAATACCGCATCAAAATCTTTGAAAATGTAAGGACTTATACAATATACAAATAGGGACAGACAGCGGAAAGTGACTTTATTTTCTACTATATAATGAATAATGAACAAATTATATTGTTCTATAAATTCTAATTTAAGTATACCAAGAAGAACCAAAAGTTTGAAAGGGAATGCATTTTTCTGCCAAATAACTGAATTTTCCAATTTTGACAGTTTCCTGGCAGAGTTGCTTTATTCTATTGATGAAGTCAGAGCTACATTACACTACAGTTTTACAGTTGGACTGGTAGAAGAGTGCTGTGTAGTAACTTGCCCGGGTAATGATCTCCGCTTTGCCTATTCCTGCCGCCATAATGACTATCGCGTTCCTTTCCTTTAGGGTAGGACAGCCACAGGACAACGACGCCCCTGTAACATCTATGGTGTCCATAGGTCACGGTTGTCTCTTACCATTAGGAGAGATGTATGCTTGTTCGTTAACTTATCTTATAAAAACATTAAAACAAAAAAATACAACCTGTGCTGTGCAATTCTTTCCATGACACTGAAAGAATTGAACTTCTAAATTACTGCAATTAGTAGCTAAACTAGTCTAAAAGTGTAGGGCGTGAAAGGGCGCAGAACCGACTTCAAATATCTCTGAAGCCGCAGTCGATATATATTAACTTATTACCTAGATTAATGACGATTTTGTGCTATTTTTATTAGAAGATGATGTGACTAGAGTACGGTGACACCTCACCTGATGGAGAGTGTCGTTGTGGTCAAAAACGGAGCTGTACCAAAAGTCTCCTATTCACTCTAGCTTTGAAAACGCCCAAATTGTCAATGCTCTTCTTGAGACCTTCCAGATGCTTAAGATGCTCAATATAAGTGTCAGTATAAACTAATTGACATGCGATAAAAAATTGTACCCGAGCAGATGATCAGGGAAGTTTGGATATTGTGTTTCTGCTGGGCTTTTGGTCAGTGTCCCGGTAGGAAAAAGTAGATGAAATTTTTGCGTCTCGAGTTGGTAATGGGTGGATGACAGATTGGAGTGCATCGGATATTAGAGAAGGAAGTGTACTCTCTGTCTAACTTTACTTTTCTTTTTCTTAGCATTCATTATTGCGTATGGAGTGTGAGAGCTAAGGGAAGCTCGTAAGCTGAGACACAGCACCATTACTGCCACAATGCTATTAAGGGTCTGCATTAATATGATTTTTGACATGGAATTAGTCTGCGGAGTCGTCGGAACTCACAGCAATGGCCACTGGTCGCCAACTGGACGGTGAAATCATCCTGGGATTTCCGACATCTATCTAGCAGTCTACCATAAGCATAAAAACTAAACTCCCCCCTATCAAGCTTCCGATTTGCTTACTGATTGATTGCAATCGATCGACAAAATTAGTTGAAACGGTCACAGCTACCGGACCTACTCGTATTTTCATGTCTTGTTGTGATATTTAATGTCAAATATTGTTCTAATTATTTATTAGACAAATATAAGATTGGATAGTAAGATAAAACATATGTAAAGCGGTCGACACCAATTTTGTCAAAACAAACTTGGTGTCGGCCGCTTTACATATTTTTTGCAGCTGTTTGCAGCTAGTACAGTGACCAATAGCCACAGAGGCGCGGCAGGCACGGCCATCTTGGTACCAACCTCAGTCACGCAGTCCTTCCCCACACACTGCAAATTTAAGAAACTATTACTAAAATAAAAAGTTAATCAATTTCTACAACTCAGACTCAATCGAATAATCTTTTAGCCATATAGGTATACCTATGTATATAAGTACCCTCCCTGGATAAGTCACACAAATTTAATCTTACCCTCAAGTAAGCAAATTATATGTTCGTGTTATGGGTGTTAGATAACAATACTAATAGTTAACACATAGCTTTACTTGGATAGAAACCAGAATAAATTTAATAAACACATAGACCCGAAATGCAGACATTTAAATGTTCATCACACAAATGCCTGCCCCTTTTGGGAATCGAACCCGAGCTTTGCGATTATTTAGTGTAATTAGGCGCGTACGCTAGTCACTCGACCAATGAGGTGCTAGGTATATTGTATACTGTACATACATGGGGTAGTAAGGTAAGTATATTGAATACACAATATACATAGAATAATGTCAATTTAAACATGGAGTACTTTAGTCGTCTACGTTTATATAAAATGTAAAATACCTGTTTACGAGCATACCTACTACTAAATGTGTAGATTTAATGTAAGAAATAGAAGTTAGAACCATCTTGATGACGTTAGTTTTCGAACGAAAATGTAGCATTTTAATCGGTGTATTCATTCAAAACTTTTGACGTCACAAACAGACACACACAGACAGGTCAAACTTATTACGCCTCCTTTTATTCTGTTTATCGTGAGTATACGTACGCTTATGAGTTATGACGTGTGTATGAGGGTGTCTATCTTTTTGTGGCATTATAACTCCTAAAGGAATGTATCGATTTCGATACAGATTTTCTAAAACTAAACAACAAAAAAATTTGTTTGTATTTGTGTTTTGTTGTAGTGACAACAAATATACAAAAGTACTGTGAAGGTACTGTTTGTACCTAGCAAGTTAAAAAGATTCTGGAATTGATTTGATAAGCGAAAGAAGTCTTAAAATCGATCAAATCGTATATTTACACGCAAACAAACAAAAAAACAGGTGAACCATATCTTGTGAAAGTGATGGTACCTATGTTGTAAAAGTTTCTCAAAAACATTCAGACTTTTTAGCAGTTTTTAAAGAGGCGGATGTACGAATTCATGTATTTTATTCAAAAATGGCAAGGAGACATTTGCGGGACCTGAAAACTTATCTCGTAGTCCGTAGATGATACCTGTAGAGTCACTCCAGAATAATTAAAATTGTGCTTTTACATTACACGTGCAGACTACAGGGACACAAAGAGTTATACTGCTGTAATACCGCTAACATACATTTTTAAGGGATCGAACCAAGGAAACGTATGTTAAAATATCCCACACCCACCTTTAGTGAGCGAGATAAAAAGTATCTTATACTCAACTTGTAACTTTCGTCGGAACGTAAAGTTACTACCTGCCGGCCAAATGTCGTTCTGATCGGTTAATCTCGGTCATGATACAGACACACACACAAATGCTAGAAATGCTAATTACGTGTTCTGCTGCTCTCTTTGGTCGCCTGCACCATCCTATTAATATTATAAATGCGAAAGTTTGTATGTATGGATGTTTGTTACTCTTTCACGCAAAAACTACAAAGCCGATTACGATGAAATTTGGCTGAAGACCCAGAATAACATATAGGCTACTTTTTATCCCGGAGTTCCCGCGGGATTGGGACTTACGCGGGTGAAACCGCGGGGCGCAGCTAGTTTTTTTAATATTTTCAATGAACATAATTCACTCTTCTATAGTTTTATTCTAAGTATAGTTAATATCTGAGAAGCAGTCAGCCTCCGTAGATACATAATAAATAATAAGAATAATTGGAGTTGGTCAATAATTATTTCAGGCTTGTCAAGAGAATCATCCCTCAATTTCTGGAAACAGTTATCCGTGTACATACGTTTTCACACTTGATATTATTTGAGATATTCCACTAAACCACGTGTAACTGTTAGATTGTATACAAAGGGGAAACAAGTAGACTTATTTCCTATTGGTACGAAATACGCGTAGTCTAGTGACATTAAAGATGTTACTGGAACGTTGCCAACCTGAGATCTTTAGCTCGCCTAATACTATTATCTCTAATCTACAAAAATCTACATTAATACGGTAATGGCAAACTCTTACCTCGTACCGTCCGCGTCACTTGATTCCGGAAGGACCAAATTGGCAATACGTTGCTTAACATCGAGGATAATGTTGACTATGTTTGAGACTTACTTGGTTTTCCTATCAGTACGTGTCTGCCGTCGTCCGAGTAAACCTGTCCAATTTATTAAAGTTAAAAAAAGTAAAAGTCCACACACTTACTGTAGAGCGACACCTGTCCCAGTTGCACTGAAATATGATGTTTGAATATATACAAAAGTGTTACTAACATAAAATGTGTTATTAAAAGAGGTTAGAAATATAAGTAATATTGAACAAACATTTTTTACTTTAAATTTTAAAGAAAGAAAAAATTTCGCCCCAGACAGGATTTGAACCTGTAACCTTTCGTCTTACGTCGTAGACGAAAGGTTACAGGTTCAAATCCTGTCTGGGGCGAAATTTTTTCTTTCTTTAAAATTTATAGAAATTTATCCCACGCACAGGGCAAGTGCTAAAAAAAATAAAAAATAAAAATACGAAACATTTTTTACGTTACGAACGCAGACAACAAACGTCCGTTCAGCGACAAACACAACGAATGGTTGGTCTGTAAGTTTTTTATAGCATGATGCAGCGAACAAGTTCACGAGTCTTGTGACAATAAGAGATACCCGTAAGTACCCGTAAGATCGGTGAATATTCGAAAAATATTTTTGAGACTTGCTAAGTGCTTTTACAAAATTACCTCGTACGACTGACCTTACAAATTTTGCCCTCTATTACTATTATACTTATGTTCTCTTATCTACGCTTTTGCTGCTTTTTTACATATTATTCTTACGAGTTAATAATATGAGTGTGTTTGGAGAATATACTAAAATATGAGATAACAATTTATTATGGCAAAAGACAGCGAACAAACTTGTGGTACCCCTGATGATAAGAATTATTTCTCATCATCAGGGGGACAAAGATTCTTAAAAGTACACAGAAAAAAGTAGTACATTCGAATGACTGAACTAGTACGGAGCGATCCTTATTGTGACAGAGCAATAAGAAGTTTATATCGAAAACTGTAAATTATATAATTTCCGCACAACTGACAACAACTAATCCAAAACCAACTATAATACGAAGTTGTCTATACCAACCTGAATACATTTTTATGCGAAATAACTATTGATGAATATAGTATTGAATATAGTAGGTACAATCTTACCCTCGAAGTAGATCCATCGGCTATACTCTAAAACGAATAAATAATAATTGGTGATACTTTTTCCAATTTTAATTTTATTGGATCATTACATACGGGATTACATTCCAGAGGACTATCTGTTTACTTGTTACCATGATCAAAGGTCACATAGGTCATTTTAGTTCTCACTCATTTTGGAAGTTTGGGGTGTTTGATGAATTAATTTTTTTTGGATTGAGTTACCTACATGTATAAGGAGTACCCTCCTCCCTTATTTTTTTAATGCATGA
>NJDD01000714.1:299812-327618 GCA_002245505.1 Calephelis nemesis | reverse complement strand
GAAGGAAGCAAGACAGGTTTGTCAGGATCGTGAGGTCTGGCACTCGATACTCTCTGCCTACCCCGTAAGGGACTTGGCGTGAAGATATGTATGTATGTATGTGTGTACGAAAATTAGCTGTAACCGAAATTTACGGATAACACTTTAAAAGAGTTTTCTGCTCACCCGAGCTGAAGAGTGACTCCCACCACACTGAAATGGTAAAATTTGTTTCGGTATAAAGTTTCGGCTCAAAATAGAAAAAGGATCAATGGTCTACCCATTACGGATTATCCACAGCCTGAATAGCTCACACTTTTTCAGAAAACCTTAATCATAAAAAAATCAAATTAAATGACACGTAACTTCTGCATTATAATTACATATTTATACTTCAAATTCATATAAATGGACATGTACAAAGTGATGGCCCCAAAACACTTCCTAGTACACCGCACTCATTAATATAATTTGAGGTACAGAGTTTTTGCGGTTTCTACTTAGTGTCAATTATCTCAAAACACTGTTTTTTACTTATATATAGATAATAGGATAGATGGACCCTTACTGCGTACGATGCAGTCAATGTATCTGGATTGTAAAGTATGTGTGTGAATGTGTGGACGGCAACATGTCACCTCGGTTTGATGTTAACAGTGGCGTCAGGCAGGGTTGTGTGTTGTCAGCATGCTTGTTTATCTTGTATTTGGACAAATGTCTGAGATGGAAATAGTGTTACAGTTACGGAAGGTGATTGTAAAGAAAAGGCTTATATCTAAATGCAATGAAAACCAAAGTAATATTGTTTGAAGAGACGTATCCAGAACGTTTTGTAAGAGTTTTAGTTGAGAATGTAGTGATGGATGAAGTGAATGAAATTATATGTCTTGCATAACCGAGACACAATTTAATTCACTTTTTAGCAGCCGGATGGAAGGTACACCGCGAGTGTAGAAAGGAGAGTGTGTGTATTAGAGAAGGAATAGTGTGGATTCAACGCTGGGTAAGTTGTTTTGAAGCAAGGTTTTAAGTCGAAGTTCTAGACTCGACTTTGCAGAACTCTGTGCTTGTCCCAAAGTTGTTGTATGGAAGCGAGAGTTGGGTTGGAAAGCGTTTCGGAAAATCTGTGGTATAACGCTCGCTGACCGCATTCGTAACAATGAGATCGGAGGAAGAGTGATATTAAAGAAAGTGTTAGTCTTAAAATGAAAAAGGGCGCGATACACTGGTTCGGTGATGTGGAACGACTGACAGATGAAAGATTGAAAAAACAGACATACCCACAATGCGAATGTGGATAGATGTAGGTATTCGGGGACACCGAAGTTGACATTCCACGATCTCCGAAATAGTCTTCGAAAATACGGTTTATCGCAAATATTACACAGTATAAAAACATTGTTTTTTATGCTGTGTAATATGTAATATGTACAGGGATGATTATTTATTTATATTGTTAAATTATGATGCAGTAGTATATTCTTCATTAAACAAATAAAATGATTGGTGTGTGATGGCTAAACACCCAACACAGGCCAAGTTGTAATCATTAAGCTATAGACTACCACTGGAGATTATACTCCTGACAAAGAACAGGTTATCCTCTTGTCATTTTCAAATATCGCTGACTCTCTCTAATGTACCGGCCTCTCTTTCAGAGAGTCTTGTTTACTTGAGATTGAATTGAGTCAAGAGTCTCCGTAATGAATGTGAATGTGAAATGTGTCAGGTACCCGATACTTTCTGCCTACCCCGTAAGGGACTTGGCGTGAAGATATGAGTTGACTTCAATTAATACAGTCAAAATAAGAGAGAGAGATTGGTAAATTAGAGAAATGGCATCAGTTCTCTGTTATAAGTGTGACCTGCTGTAGTAGTCTTTAGCCTTATGGTTGTAACAACTTGTTGGTACTCATGTTTAAATGTTTTCTTATTATGGACCCTCAACCAATAGCATGCTGCCACGTCATATACGTTTAGTATATACCTACTTAGTACTTAGACAGGAGTATACTCTTTTTGCGGTAAAGCAGTTAAACTTACAACGTCAAATTACGTAGCAATTTTTCTTTTATCTTTTACACATTTGTGTATCTGTTAGGTAATCAGACAAAGATAGACTTATCGCCAGTTTTCGTAGTGACAATTAATTTTAGTTTATGCTTTAACTTACTAAAGCTACGTAATATAAGTTTCTGAGTTGTTATAAAAAGATAAATAAAAATTGATTGGCATTTCAGAAACTTGTAGTTAGATGTCGAACAAGCCTTTGTTTTGCTAATTACGCTAAAGCCGTGACCGAGGCACTTACAAGTGTAAGTAGCTCTACCTGCGCCTTACTTAGGATGCCTCGGTGTCGAGGTTGAACGTACAGTACGATTCACGAAAGTTGACCACAAATGGCGGCCGTCTGCGCATGTACACTCACTCAGTCTTGACGCATTGCGTCCCCCCCGCACACCGCACCTCCAAAGGGACCTAAAATATGACTTCTGCGCAGTGGTCAACTCTCGTGAATCGTACTGTACGTCGAAGGCGAGTTAAGGTATTTTGTGGTGAGTTCTTTAACAACATTAGCTAAGGACATACGAAGCCATTGTCTCCCGAGCTCGGACGCTATTCGTGGTCTGGTTACGGTAGTGAGCGGTGACAACGCTAGCTTAGGAGATTTCTGGCAACAATAGTAACTCGGGTTCCGTGAAACTATCAAGGCTTATTCAACATCTGTTACAGTGGAGTTCGCCTGCCAGATTAAATGTAAAAAGCATGCTACGCTATTTAGAGACAACTAGGTAGACCAGGACACTTGTAATTAGGCATAAATGAAATAATATGTGATGAGAGTGAAGAAAACAAGTGACGGAACATGGAAATCCATGAAGCCCCACTGGAACTTGTACTGACTGTGTATGTGTTTGGACACAAAACTAATTTCGAGATTTTGTTTCTTTTTTCAAAAATTTCCGCGCGCGCGCCTTTTTAAATCTCGCGGCCCTAGACACGTGCCTACTTTGCCTTAGGGATAATACACCTCTGTCGCCTGCCCATGGTTTTGCGCATGCAATAATACAAATGTTATTTAGTAGGTAGTTCCCGTTTCTAATCGCATATCGTTCTTCTAGGTATTTTGTCGTTAACCTCCCCAAAAGTTACTTACATAAAGAAAACTTGTCACAGTATGAATTCATACCTTAGCTGTGCAATTGCCTCCATTACACTGTAATTAAAACATAAAATTAAAGATGGAGATTTAATGGTCGAGTGACTTCTGCTTCAGTCACACTTTTAAAACTTTTTGTTCGCAAGGGAGCAACAAAATATTATAAACACATTCATAGCATGTCGGCAAGTCCCTTGCAGCGTAGGCAGAGTAAGAACTTCTAATTAATAAATTTAAGATTTAACGTGTTAAATGTAAATTTAATCAAAAGGGTTATTATAACATTGCTGAATATTTAGCAGATAAGACTGCTTGGGATTAATTGCTTCTCATGCCAATCTCTTATAATATATAATGTATCATTTACATAAATTATTGTAAATATATTTTAAAGTAAGAAAAAAAAGACAAGTCGGCTCAGTTTCTTGCCGGATCTTCTCAGTGTGCGGCCGCGTTCCGATCCGGTGGTAGATTTATTATTATATAGACCCGTCACAAGTGCCGCTTGTAGGTTTATGTGAAATAAAGATGATTTATTATTATTATAGTCTAGCTGCTAGCATGTGCCAACAGTCAACTGTCGCCACCACCACCACCACCATCACCACTACCACCACAATATTTCTTCACTTCACCGTCTTGAATGCTGTCTGCTTGTTTACCTACCAATACCATAAACACATGAATGTAAAAATCTGTATTCATCACACAAAATAGAACGGTGACGATTACGATTGATCGAATCATTTCGATTCGATTCCTACCCAAAAGCCAGTGATCGAGTTGTGACGCATCCAAGATTCGGTCATATTGGGTAGTTGGTACTCCTTTGGTTTTAAGCTCTATAATGTACTGGTCATTTTTCGACTAAATCAAAACGAGTGCTAGAACGGGCCGTGAGTCCCAACTTGCGATACAAACCGTAACCGCAGCTAAATTCATGGCCCACTCACTTTACACAACTCACGAGTTTTATTGAAACTCGTGAGTTAACAGGGACGGCGTTTGGGTGTGGCGCGGTTGGGCAACCGCCCAGGGCGCCAAGATGTAAAGGGGCGTCGGATCCTGTACGCTATATATTATTTACCTTTTGGTATGGTTTTAAACAGCATGTAAGGGGCGCCGTATAAATTACGCCCAGGGCGCTGCTATTACTAAAACCGTTACTGTGAGTTAAATTAATAAAAAAACGACCGAAATTGCAGCTGCGTCTCAAACAATCGAATCTTTGTCACGACAACCAAAGTTCTGTGTCGCTACAAACGGCCGACAGACACTGGTCACTGATGTAGCACAACAGGCCGTCTCCAGCCCGTTATATTACATAACGGGGTCGTTATTACATGCGAGACCATTAATAATAATAATAAATCCCTGGACAAGTCACACAAATTGAATCTAACCCCAAAGTAAGCAAATTATATGCTTGTGTTATGGGTGTTAGTCAACGATACTATTACATATAAATACTTAAATAGATACCAGAATAAATTTAATAAACACCCAGACCCGGAAATGCAGACATTAAATGTTCATCACACAAATGCCTGCCCCCGTCGGGAATCGAACCCGAGCCTCGCGGTTGGTCGATGTAGTTAGGCGACTAGGCTAGCCACTCGGTCGGTTAAATAAACTATAACATAACATTACCGTAGCTGTTGAATTTGAACCAGCTGCCTGTAAAAAGATAATTTCAACTTGATAGTTGTTTATACTGAGCTTTTACATAGTCATATACATTGAGGGAGGGCTGTCTTAGTATATATATATATGTATACGTATACTTGCCATGTCGCTGTGTTGTATAGTGTACATTTAAGTACTTCATCGCCTCTGTGGTCAAGCAGTTCGGCTTCGGACTTGACTTGAGGTCCCGGGTTCGATCCACGGATCGGGCGACAAAAAAATAAGAAAATGTACACTTTCAATTTCCAAATAAAAATAGTGTTGCCTGTGGTGGCGGGTTTTGGTATCGTACTTAGTCCCAACGTTTCCTGTGCTTCATATCATTTGTTCATCATTACTCTTACTTTTGATTAAACTTTTGGGACGGTTATTCCAGGAATAGTTTGCTTTTGTCCATAACTCCCAAAACCTTCAGCCTGGTTTCCGTCCAGCCGTCCAGGGTACAGCATAACCACTGCTCTAGTAAAGATCTCAGTAACCGAAATTAACGATTTTGTAACTTTATAAAAGAGTTTACTACTCACGGTAGCTGAAGACTCACTCCCACTACTCTGTAAAGATAAAATTATATTCAGTACTTTTGAAATTTGCAAATTAAAATAAATTTTGTGATTGTGAGTGTGTGATATGAGTACGAGCTTAAGATATGCTTACTCGCTCCAGCTTATCTACAACCTAGGTATCTAGTCAGAGGCAAGATTTTTTAAGATATCCTTATTAATAAATAAATTAAAATAAAAAATTTTTTTTAGAGTAAGCTGTTATTTAATTGCTCTAAAAAGAAGAAAATAACATTTTTTCTTGAAAAATACTAAATATGAACTTACAACCCCATAATACACAACTAATGACCATAAAACTTGTCGCGCGATTTTCTTGCGTAAATCAACTTATTGATTTTCGAGAAATATCCTAAGTTTAAATTAATAAATTTTAAATTTAATTAAATATTTATTTAAAGAAGCTTTTATGAGGTTGTAAGTTCATAGAGTTTTTAAAGAAAAAATGTTATTTTCTTCTTTTTAGAGCAATTAAATAACAGCTTATTCTTAAAAAATATTTTTTATTTTAATTTATTTTGTACTTTTAGTTATGGCTGGTTTACTGGCTGGCGTTTCTTAGTCTGTTCATCACATTCCAGGCATAATTGTTTCAAGGTCGTTTGTCGGTTAATTTCGAAAAATCCCGTTCTTCAACAAGGACACCTTCTTATCGTTTCACCCTACTGGTCGAGCATTCCAGAGCTCCCTTTATTATGTTATTAAAAGGCAAACAAGTAGACGGATTTCTTGACTAGACGGCTAGAGACACCAAAGGTGATTGATAATGGTGGGTGGGCCGGGATGTTAGGCCACGAGCATAAGTAAGTAAGTTTAACGGCTACCTTAAACACCGAAACGGAAAACGTCAACGGCAAGTGCTGACGTTATGGCGATAAGAATAAGTACCGGCCAAGCTAAGTACCAATCCGAGCACGATGGCACGGTTTTAGTGACGGTAAGCCTGTGCTCGCCTTTTACGAGCTGCCTGGCACAGTAAGGCAGATGGTCTATTCTGCAAAGGAGCCCGGACCAGCACAGGGAAAAACCGTTTAGAAGGGTAAAAGCTAATATGCAACAGTGTTCGCACAGGTGCCTTGACGTGGCACCAGGAGTCCGACGAAACATATGTCCGGGTTTGATTTTAGCGTTGCCCTTCTCCCAGAACTGCGGTCGGGAACCTGCGGCCCGCCAACGTCTTACTTGCGGCCCGTGAATATCTTGAAAATAAATTCATGAACGTTCCGCGCTTGACCGTACGGCGTATAGTGTAGATTCAGCCTTAAGAACGCACTTTTCTCTGCGCATTTGCATTTTTTCTGTGCGACATGGCCAATTATACGTAGTATATTTGGCTTCTAGGGTAAATATTACAAGTATGGCCCATCTTTAGTTTATTTTGTGTGGCCCTTGCCTACCAAAAGGTTGCCAACCTTTGTCCTAGAAAGGTTGCAGATCAATGCTGATGACGTCCATCCCTCCAAATCACACAAATCAAAGTTAATCGATGTTACTGGCTTCAAAAATGTATCAAAAAATTTTTTTCTTAGCAATCCCTTTCATTAAAGGAAAGCACAAAAAACTTCAATTGTGCACCATATTGGATTTAAAGTGATATCACATTATTTTCTTATTGTTTTTGGCAAATCCCTTTCATTTGATACCCATATTGTAGATGTGCGTAAAATAACTATTTCACCATCTTTAGTAGTCCACCATATTGGATTGAGAATGACGACGCATTATTTTTCGAGTTGGTCTCAATGAGCTCTCTTATTTGATATCCACATTATAGAAGTGTATAAAATAACTATTCCGCCATCTTAATTAGTCCACCATATTGGATTGAGAATGACGTCACATTATTTTTCGAGTTGGTCTCAATGAGCTCTCTTATTTGATATCCACATTATAGAAGTGTATAAAATAACTATTCCGCCATCTTAATTACTCCACCATATTGGATTGAGAATGACGTCACATTATTTTTCGAGTTGGTCTCAATGAGCTCTCTTATTTGATATCCACATTATAGAAGTGTATAAAATAACTATTCCGCCATCTTAATTAGTCCACCATATTGGATCGAGAATGACGACGCATTATTTTTCGAGTTGGTCTCAATGAGCTCTCTTATTTGATACCCATATTGTACAAATGCATTAAAAATAACTATTTCTTCATCTTGGATGATCCGCTATATTAGATTGAGAATGACGACACGTATTTTATCGTGCATTGTCATCCAAACTAAACTTGTATGCAACATTTCAGCTCAATCAGTTGAAGATATCTGCTTCAAAATTGAGCTCAAAGATTCCACCCGAACTAACACACATACATTGCATTGCAAAAGCTTTTAAAAAATATTAACTTTAATAACAAGGAACTTCCCGATTTGAATTACATCTTTTTGTGTACTTGGGGTAAGAAGTACAACCTTATTAGAAATATTACATTTTATTATCAGAGCTATTTATAATCTTAGTGTAAGGGATTCCTCCGAGGAAATGACCGCATTCATAACAGTGAGATTCGAGAAAGAGTGGGATTGAAAGAAAGTGTTGGTGTTAAAATGCGAAAGGGCATGCTCCGCTGGTTCGGTCATGTGGAAAGAATGGCAGATGAAAGATTGACAAAGGATGGATGTAGGTACCCGGGGATGTTTGTTTGAAAAGGGTAATGAATGTAAAGGAAGCTAGACAGGTTTGTCAGGATCGTGAGGTCTGGCACTCGATACTCTCTGCCTACCGCGTAAGGGACTTGGCGTAAAGATATGTATGTATGTATTTTTCAAACTATTCGACTTTAAAACATTCTCCCTAAATGTTTATGGTTTTCTCTCAAATGTTTTCAATTATTTACCACAGTAGAGTTATGAGATAAAAGAATTTGTTTATTTTTTGTATGTATTTGTGTAAAGACATAAACATATTTAAGTAAATAAGTTTTAAAAATGTATAAAAGCAAAATTATGTAAGAACGGCTATTATAAGGTCTCATAGTATTTAGAAGACGAACACGCTTGGGAATAGAGATATCAATCTGGCACTGCAATTTTATTTTGTCATACTTTTTGTTTAAGTTAAATTACCTAGATTGAAATTTGTTTTTTTTTTATCTAGTTTAAAATGTTACTATAAGTATTTAAAAAAGACAAGCCCGCTGAGTTTCTTTAGCCGGATCTTCTCAGTGTGCGGCCGCGATTCCGATCCGGTGGTAGTTTAAAAAAAATGTCGACGCGCACAAGTACCATTTAAAAGGTTCAAGTGAATAAATTTTTTTCTGCTTTGCATTCATTACATTGCTTCATGCTACATTATGGGCCATTATAGTGATCCACGTTGATGGGCCCTCGTGTAGAAGTCGTGGGGCTTATGGGCCAACGAATGTAAAAGACGATGGCTGCTGTGTCGGTATTTAGTCCGCACGTGACAGTGGGCCAGCGACGGTGGTACAGGTGACCCATCAACAAGCCAAATATTCAACATCATCATCAACATGCCACGCAGCTATTGAATCTGTCTTCTTTTTTGCCTACGGATACTGTAAAAATATAAGTACAAAAAAATTGTGTGTGTGCTTATGTACACGCGTTAGAAGTTATACTTCTTCGGCGTAATAAGATGAAAATCTTTTTAAAAATTTTATCTTTTGCCTTATTTTACATTTGCAGACGAAATGACACTAACCATAGAAATAAAGAAATATTGTGAATACAGTTGTCAGTTCTCACGCAAACATACGTAGATGTCCTTACTTTTACTTTGTTGGTACCTTTTTTTGAAAAACTAAAATGTTATCTATAGCTAACTTCATCATGTCGGTTTTTCGTGACGGTGTGCGCGCGCATCGAAAAAATTTACCCTCATCATTTTTTCTTAACGCGCCAAAAGAAGTATAACTTCAAAAATGTATACTCGTCACACAAAAGTCCACCTCCATCAGGAATGGAAGGAAACATGTGTGTAGTGTCAGTGTTAGATACTAAATAAATGTGAGAGCATTAAAATTAAAAAAAAAAAGTTACATTACCATAGCTGTTGAATTAGACCCAGCAGTCTGAAAAAAGTAATCTTTTTTAAAAAAATCAAATTAATTGCTGCTTAAATACTTGTTGAAGTGAGGGTTTTTCCGGTTTCCCTCATAATTGGGCAAAGTACAACACCTAATACTACTACTACCATATGACATGTGACACAAAGAAACAAATATATTAATAACATAAACTTTTTTCATAAAGTTTGTAAACAAAGTGGTTGGTCTTGATAAATGAAGATGGCGTTTTTATTGACGCTTAAAAAGGTAATAGAAAAAAATAAAACGTTAATCATGTTTTAAAAATATTATTAATAATTTATATTGAATAACTTACAATTAAAATATATTATGGTCGAATTTCGAGCACTAGGCGACCATTAATATACAATAAAACCATATTCTAAGATGTTTTTTTTAACCATCGGAAATATTCGAAATATAGCTTTTATATTTTTAATTACCACTGCAGAGATAGTACCTAATAGCTCTAAATTGGACAAACTTCCAGAGTAGCCCTGATTTAGGTGTTAATTGTGCATTACTTCTACTTTACATAAGTGATATCGATCGAAGCGACGAATTTAATAATTGATATCTTAGCTTATTTAATTGATATATTTTTGGTGAACTGAAAATGAAAGTTTTTACAAGTTTTTAAAAATTCGTATTTTTTTTAGCACTTGCCCTGTGCGTGGGATAAATTTACATAAATTTTAAAGAAAGAAAAAATTTCGCCCCAGACAGGATTTGAACCTGTAACCTTTCGTCTCAAGCCGACGAATGCTCTAACCAATTGAGCTACTGAGGATTCAAGTCCCGTGGCGAAATTTTTAATTCCTTTCTAACCCGTTAACGCGGGTAGTTATGTCCTATAGATACACAATTCTGGGTACCCACCAAATGAGTTCATCACAGATGAAATTCACATTTTAGAATGGCCATAACTTTCGTTTCTTGCATCGTTTTTAAAAATTGATATAACATTTCCCCTAAAAAATATTAGTTTTTGTGTAATTTTACTTTAAAACTTTTATTTTCGCATGCGACAAAAAATTTTCAAGCTTCTTTGGGCTATTACTTTGTTTGTGTCTACTTGTGGTTACTTTATTGATTTTTTAAGTTTTCAACAACAATTGAAATATACCTACTGTTATTAATTTTAATTGTTTCGTTAATTCACTAATAAACATATGGAAGTGTGATTTAATTATTTAAACACTTTAAGCTTTTACCGGCCGATAACTTTCAGAAAAAATAGAATAAAAGCTATTTCAAATTAATCGATATTCTATCTGTTGCCACGCCTTGCTGAAATTAAAAAAAATCTACAACAAGA
The DNA here is from genome assembly GCA_002245505.1 of Calephelis nemesis. Taxonomy (NCBI): domain Eukaryota; kingdom Metazoa; phylum Arthropoda; class Insecta; order Lepidoptera; family Riodinidae; genus Calephelis; species Calephelis nemesis. Next base: position 316,877 of record NJDD01000714.1, on the reverse strand, counting down.
AAAAGGTGAATCTAAGTAAACGCAACCAAGGATTAGAGTCAATTTTTGAAAGAGTCTCTGAAGAATCTAAATCAATTTTTTTATTAAAAATCCTTGCTGCTTGCCAAAGTTATGCTCACTGCGGTATTTTTTTCGAATTTCGACCCGTACTAGGCTCATATCTATTAAAAGGGGCTTCTCGGCTTAGTGTTTGTAAATATCCACGTATTTTTTATGTGGAAGGTCAGCAATCAAGCGCTCCGATTTACCTTAAGTTGTTTCTACCGTTGCCCACAAATACCATACATGTTATGGGTGCGTCATTGTCTTGTAGCCGGGATGTTAGACCTCAATAGGTCTTTTGAAGTCGTCAAGTAAGACCCCAAGTCTACCGGCTACCTTACCCATCAAACCGCAACATGAAAGATTAATTATCAGAATATTCAGGCTTATACATACTTTCTATGTCCTTTTTCTGCATCGGACAAGTAGGTACAGAAATTTACGAATAACGTTTAGAAAATTTAATACTCACACTGGCTAAAGACTGGGACCCACTACTCTGGAAAGGTAAAATTTAATTCGGTTTTTTTGAAGTCTGCAAATTCATGATAAATTTCGTGAATGTAATATTACATAAGATGTGTATGTTTTTAAGTGTACGAGGGTAAGCCTTTCTAGAAAAGCCTTAGGTATTAATAAAAAACAAATTGAATATAATAAAATGTTCGCTTTATAATTACATTTTTTGTGTAAATAAGTAAGTAAGTGTATCTTTGACCGAAGGATTCTACCGAAGATTCTACGGATACCGATACCGGATTCTACCGATTCAGGACCGAAGAATTCTATCAAATTCAAAAACAGTTATCGACTCAAAGTGTTACGTTAGTGCCGAACATAGTGCCAAAAGCATAGTTTTTTATTCAAAAATAACCACAACATTATTATTTACGCAATCAATCAATCATCTTTATTTGATTGTGCAGGTACATACATACATTTGATGTCTTATAATCTATTCTACTATATCAATTAATTAGTATGCAAATTATATAATTTTAGCAATTTAATGTCATACATTTTTTTTATACAACAGGAAGTGTAGTGGGTCACCTGATGGAAAGTGATCTCCGCCGCCCACAAATTCCGCAACACCAGGAGTATCACATATGAGTTTGCCGACCTTTAAGGAATAAGTGCGCTCTTTTCTTGAAGAGCCCTATTTCATAATTGTTTGGGAATATCGTCCTCGGTAACTGATTTCACAAAGGTGTTGTGCGAGGTAAAAAATGTCTTCGGAATCGCACAGTTGTAGATCGCCACGCATAAAGATGATGGGCATGATACTTTAAACGCTGTCGCGAAGTCCGAAGGTGGGAATCAGCGGCTGGAATTAAACCAAACAACTTCGCAGAACATTCCCCATGATAGATGTAGAAAACATTGAGGGACCCAACATCTCTATGCAGCGCCAAGGAATCAAGCCAAGTACTCCATATAAGGCCGAATTTGCGCTTTGTATAGTTGTAAGCGATGGGTCGGCTTGAAATACTGTCTCGCTTTACTGAGCACACCAAGTTTTTTAGAGGCTATATTAGCCTTCTCCTCCAGTTGACCACGAAAGCCTATGTTCGCCTTTTATGAGCTGCCAGGATGAGGGCAGATGGTCTATTCTGCACGCAAGGAGCCCGGACAAACACGGGGAAAAATAAAGTATAAAGTAATGAATTTATTTAATAAATTTAAAGTAACAAATTATAAAAGATAGAAATAAGTAATTATGCTTAATTACATTTATACACATTTCCTACATAAATATCTATATATAAATACGTGGACGCAGGAGCACGAAATTTGGCACACTTATAGTTTATGTGTAGGAGAAGTGGAAAACACTAATATTTTTTAATAATAATGCTTATAAAGTACATTGAATCAATAAACTAAAGATTACTCACACTACCGTGCATTTGACACACACAAACAAATATATTGATGATAACGATACAAGATCACAGATGGCGCACCATACAGTTTGGAAACAAAGTAATTGTTTTTGAAAAATGAAGATGGCGTTCTTATCAACAAGATATTAAAGTTTATTATGGTCGGATTTCGACCAATGGGCAAATCCTATTAATATTATAAATGCGAAAGTTTGTATGTATGGATGTATGGATGTTCGTTACTCTTTCACGCAAAAACTACAAAGCCGATTACGATGAAATTTGGTATGTAGGTAGCTGAAGACTCAGAATAACATATAGGCTACTTTTTATCCCGGAGTTCCCGCGGGATTAGGACTTACGCGGGTGAAACCGCGGGGCGTAGCTAGTACTAGTATAACTTAAATACATAATACGCATTAAAAACGGTTCGTGGTAAAAGGCAACGCTCGAGCTAATTGGCGTCGAGGTCATCCAGAGATGCTAAACCTGACTTTATTACGATATGAGCTGTGACACAGGCGGGACCAAATTCATTTTTTTAAGTTCACATTAGAAAGCCAACATATATGAGTTATTTTCTGGTTAGTTGGATTACACTTTTACATAAGTTAAAAAGCAGTTCGTAGCTGACCCTTGCCTTGCGTACTCAGACCAATATCAGACCATTTGTATAATCAAATCGTATCAATTAATCATTTTTTATCATGCAATCATAATTTAAGTTGTTAGCATATAATATAGTTAATTTAGTTTATAGTAATTCGAGTGTTTGATATTACAATCATCAAATTGACAGACGCTCTTGTATATCATTTATCTCCCGGTTGATCTGATCATAATCATTAAGTCTGTAGAAAGTTAATAAAAGCTACTACAGTCTTTTTGGTCCTTCGAGCAAAGTAATAAGAACCAGTGCCTAAATTCGCGCCGCGTGTGAAATCAGGATCCAAGGCTGTTAATACAAGTAAGATCTTTCCTTTTTTTATATTAAGAAGCTTAATCATAAACGTCAAAACTTGGAGCAAGGAGTTGAAACACAAGAGCAGATTTCTGTAGCAATGGAAAACTTGCTCTCTAACTTTAAGAAAAATGGCACCGACCGGAAAACTCTGGAGTATATCAGGCGTAGGCGTTGACAGTTATTGAGTATCAAACTAACCATATTAAGCTATGTGGGTTAGGTATCAAAGACCATTCTTATTTTCTTAGTAACCAATCCGAAACTACTAAGTCCCGATACACTGTTATGAAGGAAAAGATTTCGCTGTATGCACCTTCAACGTCGATTATTAAGCCCGCGACACACTTCTCTACTCCTAAACCACAGGAGCAGAACTCTTCTCAGTCTCGGTCGGTAGGGTTGTGTAGTAAGATGGATGAAATGTTCCGTAAACAACGCAGCAATTTCAGAGCGTTTGAGTACACCGTCTCAAATATGAAATTGGTATCCAATTGTGATATGAATATGAATGGTAGATAAATGGGAGTTTGATCATCTGCTCCGCATAGTTGAAACGAGGTGGGCAGCCATCGACTCCCTTCGCTGGGAGCTGGATGGTGAATTAGGAGACAGGGATCCAGAATATGAGGCGACCTATTTTCAATATGATCAAAAGTATCAGGACGCAATCAAAGCTCTGAACCTGAAGTTAGGTTAAATCACGCATAGGCAGCAAATAACTCCACAAATGGAGATACCTACACTTACGGGATATTATCACCAGTGGACTAGTTTTAAAGATTTATTCGTTGAAGTTATTCACACCAATCGTAGCCTGTCAAATGCTCAAAAAATGCAATTTCTAAAATCAAAACTCCGAGGGGAAGCGGAACGGTTAATACAGCATTTACCAATATCCAGGGAAAATTATTCCGTATGCTGGGAGTTGCTGGATAATCGTTACAGTAATACAAGGTTGATTTTAAATCCACACATAGAACTTATGCTTAACATTCCTGTGGCGCGACAACCCTCGATTCATTTTATAAAATATCTACATGACACCACAAGGGAGAGCTTAAATGCTATTAAAAACTTGGGTATAAGTATCGAGTCATGGGATCCCATCATTATACATCTATTGAGCCAAAAACTCGAAACACAGACGCACGACGAGTACATAGCGGCGATCAAAAACCCACGAGAAGTCCCTTAGTAAGGAGATTTTTTGGATTTCTTAGAAAATAAATTTAGGACAGTGGAAGCACCCAGAAAAAAATGTGATAGCAAAAAGCAATTCGTGAAATATCATCAAAATCATAAGCAATCTGTGTCATCTAATGACCAACCAAGCAAAAATTATAATAAGCGACAAAGTTCAACCGGACGAATAATAACACTAGAAATGTTAATTACATGAAACAATTTAAATGCCCAATTTGCGAAGTAAATGAACATGCAATATATCAATGTCAGCATTTTCTCCGGATGTCGCCACATAATAAACTAAATTTAGTAAGAAGAGTAAGATTATGCGGAAATAGCCTTTATTATCACCAAGGAAAGGCATGTATTTCCAGCTATCGTTGCCGCAAGTGCTATCAATAGCCTACTACACGAGGCTTTTATTGTCCCAAATAGACCAATGAAGTCAAACAGAATGGCATCGAACTCCAACCAAAAGGAACAGGAAACATCACATGCCTATTTTCAGACTGAAGTTACCGAAGTAATCTTAGCAACGGCGATGGTTAAAGTAGAAGCGGTGAACGGGTCACTCATTACTTTAAGAGCCATCTTAGACCAAGGTTCCCAAGCATCATTAATAAGTGAGAAGGCAGCACAATTGCTAGGCTTACCTCGCCAAAAATATCAAGGGGTGATAACTGGAGTAGGGGCAAAGTAATTGTAAGGGTGCATTACATGTTAAATGTTTTTCATTACATAATTAATTTAATTTCCATTCCTAGCAATGATGACCCTGCGTCAGCTAGCGGCAGACAAACGAGCTAAATTTTAAAACTATCAATCACTAGAAGATCAGGGTTACCTTCAGGCAATCGACGTCCTTGAAACTGCCTTTTATATGGATGACGACACCATTACTACAAAGACACAACATCGTTACTGTATCGTCACGACAACGACACGACATTGTCACTATCACAGTTAATATGAATAATTACTGTTGTCTTTGTCAATGTCACCGTTAATCAGTAAAACAGATTTCCGTTTTGCTTATTACTCAAAAACTATACACAACAGCTAAATTTTCTAATTACTATTTAGATTCGATTTAGAGTTAAATTTTTAAAACTAAAAAATTTAAGACGATGCGGATTTGAAATACTTAATCGAAGCCCTTTTATTTGATACCACAAACGAAATAATTGTCCAAGACGTATTTATCGAACCCCCATTTCGTAGCCCACCAGTACATATGTAACGCCACACCCGATTACACCCACGTTTGAACTTAAAGTTGTGTTAAGCATCTCTACACACCTAACAAATTTCATTTAGATTACAAACATACAACTGCAACCCAATCTGAACACTCAGTGACCTTCCCTCGATTCGCTCACCGGTGCGTAAAGTTACGATGGATTATGTTAAAATATTTCTGCACATTCTAGTTTTAATTTGAAGTTATATTTTGGACCCCTTAAACTCAGAGTTTTGTCTGTAATATCTAAACTGCAAGGTTGTTGAAGTAAAAACATATACGGGACAATCTCTGCTTAGTCAACCAAATCAGTTATCCACTTAACCAGTGAGATACTTGGCTTGAAGATGGTATGTATATGTTATGTAAATTCAAAATGTGTTACAATGGATTTTCGCAAAATAGCACATTACTCTACAGGCTAAAAACTAATTCAATAAAACACAGATTCATTGTTCCGCGCCCCCATCTTACTGATCTTCACAAACACAGGAGCCACATGAAGCTATAAACTACTACTGGAGGTTACACTCCTCACAAACACTGATGTTATTCCCAGATATTGCTTACTCTCTCTAATGTACCGGCCTCTCTTTTGAAGTCAATTAACAAAGTACAAATGTATACGGTACAGTAGTAGTCTACAGCTTTATCGTGAGCCAGACGTATTTTTTTATAGGGCCACTTTTTCATCCCGTCATTCTCTTTGGTGTATTGTCTTACTTATAACTATAATATATGTAATGTTCTCGTATGTAAAATTAATTGTCGCAGTATGGATTCATACCTTAGCTGTGCAGGTGATCCCACTACACTGTAATAACAACATTAAATTAAAGCTAGAGACTGAATGGTCAAGGCATGTAAAGGGATTTATGTATTTAAAAATTATCAGAACCAGAACTTTAGTTGGAGACTGGCGGTTCGAATATAAATAGTGAATTGGATGTCACATTGGACCATGAAAATTATAACCAGTATCGCAGATTCATCACTGAAACAAAATCTATAGTCCCCCGAAATCGCCTCGTTGGTCGAGTGGCTAGCGTACTCACCTAACTACATCGACGAACCGCGAGGCTTGGGTTCGATTCCCAACGGGGGCAGGCATTTGTATGATGAACATTTAGATGTCTGCATTTCCGGGTCTGGGTGTCTATTAAATTTATTCTGGTATCTATTTAAGTATTTCTATGTAATAGTATCGTTAACTAACACCCATAACACAATCATATAATTTGCTTACTTTGGGGTTAGATTCAATTTGTGTAATTTGTCCAGGGAAACCTATAATATTATTACGTAGTTAGGAACCACATCCATTACATCAGCTTGCAATCAAACAAATTCCTATGGAATTTGGCATTTCACAAATACACAGACACGTGAAACTTGTAAAATTCATGTTTCCCTACACTAAAGAGAGGATCTTTGCTATTGTTGTGCAGCGAGTGATGTAGATAAGTAAGCTCAGAAAACAGACACTGTCGTCGTTAGACATCTGATAGTCAAGTGCACAAAATCCTCCATGAATATTTAGCGGCCAAGAAGCTTTTTGCTCAGTACTCTCAGACTCCGTTGTGTTGATGGGTGCCGTGAAATTATAGAAACATTGAACATCAGTGAATGTTTTCTTCCGAGGTTGTTGTTTGTTGTTCTTCTTTCTTCTTTTTCTTGCCTATTAAAGCGAAGAGAGGTCAAGTGTAGGAAAAAAGATAGAGGCTGCGTGCTTTGGAAGGAGGGGACGGGACACGATAACTGTTTTAGAGGATCTGAGGAAAAAAAGAAAGAAAATACATTTATTTGCGGAATATGTGTGTTGAAGTTGTTACAAAATTATTTAAGCTTTCCAACATATTATACCACATTGTGGTGTGCAAATAATTTAATATTTTTAAGTAATTATTTAATTATTTACTATTGTAATAAGAATAAAACTATTTGTTATAAATATTAATAACAAATAGTTTTATTCTTATTACAATTTGAATTATAACTTACAAGCAATTTTAAAATTTTAATAAATTTAACCCTGTATGTATGTTTCCAGGATAGACTGTCTTACGAATACTACCGAGTTTCAGGTAAGCCACTACCAATGTCGTTTCTGATGATTATATATTTAGATTAATATTATTTACCACCTGGAAATCTGTGTGCTTGTTTGCCTACCAACAGTATTACAATTGAAAATGCAAAAATCTGTACCTACACATAAAAATCTGCTAGGAATCGAAACATTCCTCACAATATTACATAAACTATAGTCTGATTTTTAATCTCGGAGACTGAATTGACTAGTGTTGTACTTTTTCCGTTTCTTAAAAAGTCTCGTGCCGTTACGTGAAAATTCTAATATTTTTTTATCGATTTTTATAAAATACAGATAACGAAAAAAGTGAATGTGTATATTTTAAAAGAATTACTTAATACAAAACGATGGTGCTACATACTCGTAGGTTAATAAATATAATTATTTGTAATTTCAGAAAACCAAATTTGAATAAAAATTAGCACTTGCTATTTAGATTTTATTTTTATACAGATAATGACTCGGTACTTGATTATTTAACGTCGCTGACTTTATGAACCAGTTGACAAATTTCGTTAGCATTTGACTTTCAACAAACGAGGACTGTGTAGTCCTTCCATTATTGTGAAGTTTGACGAAGCCATTCTCTAAAACAGCTACGTCACTTAATTCGTACCTACGTCACTTAATTTAAAAGTCTTATTTTTTACATTACAAAATAAACAAAACTATAACAGCTATACAAGTATTTGTAGACATTAGTATCGTTGCTTACGTCATTGATTAAAACATAGAATTTGTTTACTTTAAGTTAGATCAGTTTGTGCATTTTCAAAACTTGACGCAATATAAAAAAACAACAATAATGCAACAAAACCAGAATCACCAAACTTAGCATAACGAAATAACAGTGGCTGATTCATAACTTGTACAAATAGGCACTACGGACGCATTCGTACCTTAGTAGATTGAAAGACAAATAAAGTTAAAATAATTTAAAGCCCAGTAAGTTGATAAAAACTGATTTCAAGTTCAATATAATCTCGTCTAATTACACCTAAAAATTTAGTATTTTCCTCTATTTATATAGGATTTCATTATCAGGCTTAGAATTGGTTGGATTGGGACCACCCGGGACAAGTACGCTATTTAAAATAAAAAATAATTTAACACACATTCTTCTTTTTCGATGTCAGTTAAAAGTGGCTAGTAAATTCAGGGTTGTAGTATTAACCAAATCTAAATTTTTCTTTCTTCAAAAACCGACATTAATAATTGTATAAAAAAAACGGTATCATAGGTCAGCACTACATAAAGACACAGGTATCATTATTTTGTGAACTTGACATTTACTTCTGTTTATTCAGTCAAAGAGATTAGAAAACAGACTTTAGAGATCATTAAAGATAACTACAACATTACATTACCGTAGCTGTTGAAGAAGAACCAGTTGCCTGTAAAAATGAAACTGTTTTAGCCAATTTCAACTTGATTTCTGAATTTACTTAGTTCTGTTGAGGGAGGGATTTTTTTAATTGACATATTATTAAAAAATGAATACAACATACATTTGTCTCTACAACCAAAATCCTTGTAAAGGCAGTGGGTGGACATTATGGAATATTAACAAACTTTATTGCAATGTGCACTCCTTTTAAATTTTATTGCAAGTGTTAGAATATATAATTTGAATGTAAATTTTTAATTTGTTTCAACCGGGTCACAAATACCAACCTGACAGCAACCATTTTTGTGTCGTTCAATTGGCATTATCTTTTATGTGACAACTGACAACTACCCACTGTTAAAATATAATTTTTTTCATCTTTGTTGTTGAGAAACACGTTGTTGAGAATTTGTTTCAAAAGTTTTAAGTACTTCTTTAATCTGCGTTTTCAAATTAGTGTTCAGTTATTGACATTACTGTTTTTAGAATTTTAGTAAATTAACTAAGAACGTTTTAACTTAGTATATTTTTAGTGTTATTGTGTTTAGATCTTCTGTGCAATAAAACATTTTCATGCTTGTTCTGTTTAGTTTTAAGAAGGTAAAGCCTTACGTGTACATATTAAAATAGCATATCATAGCCACTTTGCAAATGAATGTCAGTGTAATGTAAATGACAATATCTGTTTAAATATTCAAAGCATTGTTCGTTTTAAAGATGAAGTTTATAATGGTGTCTTTATTACATTTACCGTGGGGCGCCCTGTACACAAATACCAAAATTAATGAAACTCAGTACAGTACTATATACAACACAATACAGTACACTTCGAACCAGATCCTACAAATCTGTGCCTCGTTTAAGATTAAACCGATTAATATGTTCTATTTGGTCTTTGTTTAATTTAATATTAATTTATCGTGGTACTGTAATAATACTCGGTCGTTGGTTTGTACCTAAAAAATATTAGCAGATAATGTGCACTATAGTTTATTAGATGCTATTTGTCAAGTACTAATATGTCCTGTTTTCCGTTTTTTAGTGTATTTAAAATAGTTTTCTTTTAATAGCGTCTATATCTACTTTATCCTGGATGCTCATTACTTTGCAATGTTCAAATTTTTTGATCAGGATTGTATTTAAATTTACTTCTAATAGCATTTAGCACAAGGTTCTTTACACTGCGTAACTGTACCTGCTCAATTTCATCCAAATTTGTTGTGAATGTACCATAGCTACTTAGATCATATGCTTTTATTCTTTCTACCAGTGCATTGTACATTTGTAATCTAAGGTTATACGGAATATAGTGCTCAAAAATATTGCCATTATTACTGTCATTTTGTTATATACTTGTTCCATGTGCTCCTTCCAGTTAAATCTTTCATCTTTATGTTCGCAAGCGCCGACTCGAAACTCCTATCGTTTGAGATTAAACATATATCATCAAAATATTGAAAGAGCTTGCACGAATGTATTACATTTTTTGCATCATCTACATAGGCAAAGAGCTTTCTAGCTTATTAATGAGTATTTTACGGTGTAACGTTCAGCTCCGTTCAGCTGTCCATGCAAAAGCGAACAAAATGCTCAACGGTCACCACGTTTGGCGGGTGGCGGGAAAAAATGGCGGGAAATCGGAAAATCGACGATAACTTTCGATTTATGTATTAAAAACATATAAATGTATATATTTTTAGGATCCCTGAGAATTCAGCTACGTAATAACGTAAAAATGTGTATGTTTAACACCAATGTCATTTGCTACGAACAAAATGTAAAAAAAATTCCGTGTTTTTTCCCAATTTTCCCAAGAAAAACATTTCTTATGAAAAACAAACGAATTTTATTTACCTTCTAAATACTTTATTCCAAAGAACATAAAACATTTAACAAAATGCAATTACAAAAACAACAATGTCCATGCAAATATTTTTAAACACAAGCTCGGGAAATAAAATGGGTCGTTATCTCACTACCTGCTACCCGGTACTACAAAAAGGCCGACTTTAGAAATTTTACACAAGCTTGTTGTAAGTTTTGAGAAGTAGTTTGTTTGTTTTATTCTATTTAATGTTTGTTCTTCTCAGTAAAAGCGTTCACAGATGTTAAAATAGGTTTGGTAAATTTAAGTAAAACAAGATAATAAAACGGGTGGTAAAACGGGCAAAATCTGATATAATTTTTTTTTATTCAAAATGTTCCGAATATGTACTTGATAAAAATTTAAATTTAGAATTATGTGCACTAATTTCTAAATTTATTATTTCCAGAACATCATTGTGTAATACATAAAAAAAAAAGTGTGTGTACTTATGTACACGCGTTAGAAGTTATACTTCTTCGGCGTAATAAGATAAAAATGTTTTTAAAAATTTTATCTTTTGCCTTATTTTACATTTGTAGACAAAATGACACTAACCATAGAAAAAAGGTATTTAATACATTAAAAGTTTTATTATGCATTATTTAGTTAAATAAAGTTTATTTAATATTTAATAATAACTAAAATGATAATAATGATAAATAATAAAAACTAAAATGTTATCTATAGCTAACTTCATCATGTCGGTTTTTCGTGACGGTGTGCGCGCGCATCGCAAAAATTTACTCTCATCATTTTTTCCTAACTCGCCAAAAGAAGTATAACTTCAATAGATTACAGTTTGAAGAAAGACGTAGGCCGTTTTTCATCTTAAAATTTCAATGGAGAGTTAAATATTAAATAAATAGGCTACGCGGGCGAAGCCGCGGGTAGCAGCTAGTATTTATCTAATTTCTTAATTCCGTAACTTTGTTACTATCTGTTTTCTATTACCTTTAATTACACCATTGAACTCCACTACAAGCACTCTCTCCTGTTAGAACTTCACAACGCTATTATTACCATTAATTATAATTTAGTAAGTGTCGAAGATTAAACTTAAGACAATTAAAACTCCAGTCATTATTTTTGGCTGTCGATTACTTTATGTTCACTTTTTGTCTAAATTTCATATTTAATCCATCATTATGACATAATTTTGTTTTAAAAAAGTAAACTTAGTGACTGATTAAAAGACAATTGATGGTCTCTGTAAATCATCAATGAAGTCAAGATCATCTAGCGAGAAACGAACCTACCCACATAGGTAGAAAGAATGAGCCGCACCTTTTAACACATAGTGCCACACCCACCACCAACAAATCTTACCGACCAATAGTGCAGCAGAATCGTTGAGCTCCTATTCAGGTCAATTATATGATATTTCAGAGAATGACACACATTATTTTTATGTGCTATTTACGTTCACTCTTTACTTACTTACGCCAAGTCCCGAGTCTCGACTGTCAAATGTCACGATTCTTGGAAACCTGCCTGGCCTTCTTCACATTCAGTACTCTTTTCATACACGCTAGATTCAGGGACAGTGGAAACCACCCACTCATAAAAAACGATTAAATTGATCATAAAATGTCAACGTAGCTGTAGGTCTCTCCGGGTACCTACTTCTATTTGCCATTCATTCTGCCATTCTTTTCACATGTCCGTACCAACGGAGCATGCCCTTTTTCATCTTCAAACTAATAGTCTCTGTTGAAGTGAAATCTTGCTTTACTTCGAAGGGACGAAAGAAAACTACGCTTGAAATACGTCTTTTGTGGCTTACAATTATACTTTTATTTCCCATAATAAAATAACAGTTTCTAATAAAACATTGCATTAAAAAAACTAAAGCTCTCTTATTTCCACCGCATTCATTTTACTGTAGCACCTTAACTTAAAGCATCGCTTTGAAATAGCTTTCTCAGGGTTCCTTTTACACTACTTCATGCACAAACTCTTCTACCAACATCCGCGGAGTACATTCCATTACTTTGTTTCAAATGTGAGCCTCTTTATTAACTCAATCTGCCATAGTGTGGAGCCTAAAATTACAATGTAGTAATATCACAAAAAACTTGAAATGTTAGGCCTATTGTCTTGCGGCTACCTTACCTTGGAACTAGAACGTGAACTATCCTGATGGTGGCAGGAATGGGTGAGACAGTGGATCCCTACCCGGGCATGTTGCTACACAGCATTTTACCACCTGTGGTCTTACTGGTATTGACCCATGTAACCAATGCTCGGCTCTTACAAGCTGCCTGGTAGGGAGGCAGATGGTCTATTCTACATAGAGGGCCCAGATCAATAAGATTAAAATACGGATGTGATAGTATTTTTACTTTACCAATATTCAAAAATATCTAAATACTTTGATAGATGTTTAGTTTGAGTTTATGTAACTTATGATGAGAATAACATGTTTTTATAATAAATTTGAATTTGTTAAGAGAGCGTGTGCAGGAAATAGTGTGAATGGAACTGTTATATCCCTGATATGTATTGCATTATCGGTATGCATCAGGTACTTAATCAGCACCTTTGATACCACCCGGTTTTATTTTACCCAGTTTAGTTCGGATCGGTACGCGAATAAGAACACTTGCTGTATTTCTTAAATCATATATAAATATATCACAGTTGTATTGTAAAAAGAAGTAACATTGTGTGATTAAAATATAATTTTTAAAAAGAAGTTTGACTTTTCCGATGTTACATTATGGTGGCAGCGTTGTGGGATACGAATATTCCAAGTGCCTAGTAAAGTGAGTTATAAATAACAATACAAGGGTCAGTGAATATCCAAAGCCAAGGGTACAATAACTTTCGATCCGGATTCACTCAAAGGTCACCAGATTTGACCTATCCAAATAATCATTTACAAAAATAATTGTGGTCTAGCAGTGACCACTAACAAACTCAGGGAGCTCTTGAAAAGAGACATTTCACATCGAAAGAATATCTTAAATTCTTTGTGAATGAATATCAAAATAATTGGCCCACATTTGCCTTTACTGCAATGCTACATATTTAACACAACGATACATTCAACCATAAAGTTCACGCCGTATGAGCTAGTTTTCGGCCATACACTTTTTATTCCATCCTACATTATATAACCTGCATATAATCGGAGAGATCTAGGTTGACATTCCACAATCAAATAGCTCAGATGTTATCCGAAGGTTAATGGTGTCAAGAGTCTCCGAAACCGTCGTCTTTGTATGAAAAGGGAGGAAGCCAGGCAGGTCTGTCAGTATCATGACGGTTGGCACTCGATACTCTCTGCCTATCATAAGACTTGTGAAAATGTGAAAGTTTGAATTTATTTTGAACACTCGTTAAACGTGTCCACGTGAAGCACGTTATTGGTTGGATGTCAATTTCCGTCAGTCAGCCGTCTAAATGTTTGTCTGGTAAGACGGCTGAAGTCCGTCTGATTGTTTGCTATGCTACGGAAATCGTTACAGAAAAACTTACGGAGAGCGCTTTAAAAGAGTTCACTACTCACGTGAGCTGACGACTGGCTCCCGTCACACTGAAAACGTAAAATTTAATTTGGTACTTTTTAATGAGTTTCACTATATAGTATACTATATACTGTGATAGATCGTCAGAAGAAACTTTTATGAGAACGCCTCATCAAAATTTCCGCATAGTATTTAAACGTTTTTGTTAATTTGTAGAAGAAGTTTGTTCTAATATAACTCTTAATCATAGAGTTTTTTTTTTATGTTATAGGAAGGCAAACAAGCAAACGGATTTCCTGATGGTAAGAAATTCACGCCGCCTAGAAACACCAAAGGTGGTAATGTGCGATGTGCGATAGTGTAATACGTGATGTTACATCACATATCCGAGTGATATTAGTTTTGTGATAATACATGCACCTTTTTTGTGATAATACCCACGTCTAGGGACTGTCGTGACGATGTTTTAAATAAAAAAATAGACATTGAAACTTCACATTAATTAAGAATTATAAAATTTACCAATTTCATTACGTGATCTTGGTACGCACAAAAATAAATTCCATTTATATTTGGTGGACTAAGCGCGTAACAAATATACAAATAGACTTGCTTTGATCTTCTCGTTATTTAGAGTTGCTTATTAAAATTGACAATGATATCAAAACAGTAGTAGTAGTTTTGCACGCTTAAGTTTCATGGGCAATAGCTTATCGTTTTATTTCGTGAGCGGTAATAAGACTGAAAAACGTATTGTGTATCTGAACTGACTGCAGCAAAAGAAAGTTGTGTATTTCATATTGACATACTACTCCAAAGCGAATGATCCGATTGTTTTTTGGAAAAAAATTGATAAAATGATGCAAAATAAAAAGGTTTGTTGGCTCTGCTCGAATAAATGTTACTGCACATTCCGGGTTCCAAGTTATGAAATTTTGTTGGACTATTTTACCTATGAGCTTTATGTAAGTAATAGTAAACTGCAAAGCTTTTGACGTAGAATTATTTAGAGGACAATATGTGCATTACACTTTAAAACCACTACCCACGTATCCCGTAGGGCAATTAGCGTAAAAACAAACTTGTATGTAAATTTATTGTAGTTCTGTTAGAATGAATATCCGCAAAGTAACGCCTGATGCAAAAAAGACGGGATCATTGTTTTGTGTAGGCATTTTACAGTACTGTTGAGTTGAACTTTATAAAACTCACTAGTAAGAATTAGTGAGTCAGTTTTTACTAATTGATGGGTAATTTTTCTTCTCTTCTCGGTATTTTGTTGGCAATGTCCCCAAAAATTACTTATATAAATGTGATTTATGACAGAATGGATTCGTACCTTAGCTTTGCAGCTGCTTCCAGTACACTGTAATTACAACATGAAATTAAAGCTGGAGACTGATTTGTCAAAGCATCTGAAAAGTTACAAAACTAGAAAAATAGTAAATTCAATAGAAGACTTACGATTTAACTACAAATAGTAAATTGGGTATCGCAAGAGATTTTTAAAATTTTACTCAATGCCGCAGATTCATCACTGAAGGATTCGGATTTTGGATGCCGAAACGACAACACCTGCAGTGGGGCTCACTCCTGTTTGCACAACGTCTACAATAATAGCACGTTGTTTAAAGCAACAGTATGGTACAGTACTTGACGTGGGCAGTTGAATAACTGTTATACAAAAATATTTCAATGTATTTAATTGCATAGTGGCATTAGTGACACGTTTTATGTGATTAATACTACACCATTGTACTGATTAGTATTATTATTAAACTAACGCAACTTATTTCGGTTTTATTAAAATTGTGATATTTGACTTGTGCAAAAAGCAGTGATACGAGGATTCATCGGAAAGTACTTGGCCTAACACAAATCCGTTCAATTCTAAAAAATAAATCTACCATAATTATTTAGCTTAGTTCAAAGTAGTTAATTGTGTGGTGTTCGATACGTGTATTATTATTATCTGTGATTTTTCTTAACAAAACAATCGGACAATGAAAATGAAAGTAGAGTAAATCGTCCTCGATTTACTCGATTAATACTTACATCGATTAATCGTACTCGATTTCGAGCCGTCGTTAAGTACCTTCATAAGTATCTTATCATCCCCGATGATATGGTCAGTACATTATCGGATTATGCTTTGTTTTATTCATCCATCAAAAAATGGATAGCAGAATTCCAGAGTGTCAGAGAGAGTGAGAAAAATGAACCTCAATCTGGAGGACTTTCGACGTCGCTACTCACGAAAACATTCAAAAAGTACTTAATTTAATTATGGGAGACCGAAGATTATTAATTAGAGAGATAGCCGAGATTATAGGTATCTCTTATAAATGAACTCAAGATATCATAGTCACTGAATTGGGTTTTTACAAAGTGTCTGCTGTGTGTGTTTTCAGTTAAACAAAAAAAAGACGCGACGTGAAAGACTATTTCACGTGACTGTTTGGAATTATTTGAAGCCGATGCAGATGATTGTTGAAAATTTTGTTACAATGGATGAAACAGGGGTTCATTTTGTGCGCCAGAAACAAAACAATAATCAAAACAGTGGAAAAGACCTGGTTCACTACCCCTCAAAAATGCCAAGGCGATTTTATCAGCAAATAAGGTAGTAGCTTCAGTATTGCAAGACTCGAATGGTGTGATTATAATTCATCATCTTGAAAGGGGTCAGACTATAACCTGTGTGTGTGATGAACTCATCATCACGAAATCATATATCAAATATAATTATAAATGGTCAGTTATTATCAGGGTCTAAACTGTCTACTGGTGTACCCCATTCTTGGACCATTTTTATTCTTCATTTATATCAGTGATCTGCCTCAAAAGGTGAATAACAATCACGGCATAATTTTGTTTGCCGATTATATGATGTACACAATGATGATATACCAATATATATATATATATATAT
>NJDD01000714.1:262156-299792 GCA_002245505.1 Calephelis nemesis | reverse complement strand
TTGACTAACATTGAGGAGTGGTTCACAGCCGCCAACAATTTACATTTAAATGAAAATAAAGCGGAATGTGTCAAATTTACTGCTTCTAACGTCAAACATTCGAATACAAATATTATTGTTCAAGGCAAGAAATTGAATAATGATCTATATTTCTGGGCATTATACTGGATTCACAGCTATAATGGTAAATTCAAAGCTGCATGTTTTGTTTATATTATTGTCATACATTAGGATGCTGTTGTGACAGGATTTGTTTATGTATTTGTTATGTGTTTTTTGCAATGTTTGATGTAAGGTGTTTTTAAAGGCTGTAATAGTGTTTTATTTACTGTATGCGCTTGTCAAAATTATTAATATATATTCTACCTGTTGACGTATTTAAAGTGTAACGAATGTTGTATCCATGAAATAAATACGACAAAATGAATTGAATTGAACATACCACAACATATGAAATAATATCAAGCCGCTTTTAAATAACCCGTAAAGTTACTGCCACAGACAGACACACGGGTATACACGTTTTCTGTCAGCGGTTAATAAAACGGCTTATTTCGCTGATATTCCATCAATGTACAAATGACTATGAACTGCTAGATCTTGCTGGCATGTCTTTTAGCAATTTTGAATTTTTGGTAACAAAATTAACTATGACGAAATGTACAGTTTCATTAAAAGACTAGCTTCTGATATACTCGTATTCAATAAAAAATAAGACTTGATTAACGTTTTCAGAATTTATTTGATTTCATATTTTACACTCTAGAAACCAGTTTTTTTTTATTTTCATTTATATTTCCTATATACTGTTTTTAACAAATGCATATCTCATGAGATATACTTAGTTTATTTTACAAAAAATGTGCAGTTGTCGTCCATCATCTGACATAGGTACTCTTCTTAAGTTACACTGGTGGCGCTTTAGTCGTGCACGTTCCGAATATAAATTCCAATTTTAATCTACCATTGTTTTATTTTATTAATACCTATCTTAAACTTTAGGGAGGTAACAACTCTTTTGTCTACATTTATTTAGATGACATTATTAAACTGGGACGGACAATTAGAAAAGTAGAAGTGCTAATCGCCTTTTCTACTGCTTATTATTTCTGCCGCCAAAATATTAGTGGGCCAAAACCACGGGTTGGAAAACAACATCGGGTTGGAAATGTATCGATAACACCACACAGATCTCCTGCCATCGGTAAATTTATCAACTTACTTGTTATTCCATAAAGTGTGAAAGTAATGTAGAAGATACTCATTACCTTTGCAAAACATGGTCTGTGAGACTGAAATATAGACAAGATATTATATACGAGTGAAAATTATGAAAGATAAAAAAAAATATATTCATGTTTAGATATACATCTAGATATAAGAGTTGAACAAATATAATGTTAGTAAAATTTCACCTAATTCTAATAATAAACAATTCATTATGTTGTTTATTGATAGCGCCTATTAGTCTAAACACTTACAGTCTCCGTGGTACAGATACCGATCAGCTGCAGTACCTGAGAAGATTTTGAGATACCTGAGATGATTTAAATAAGATTCGAACTACCATAACATTATGCTGCTAAAGAGTGTACCAAGTCGAATACAGCCGGTAATATAATTCGATTCGACAAATATAATCACCAGAAGGGAAAATACTGCCCATACAAAACATTAAACAGAAACGTTTATTAAGCCATTACATGTGTATGAATGCCAAATTTCACTTACACTGATTCAGGCGTGATTTACATTAAGTTAAGGTGTATCTCAACTATGAAGCTGTATACTCGTATTACTGAAGGTTGCACTCCTAACAAAGACCTGCTGTCATTTCCAAATATTGTTGACTTCCTCAAATATTCTGATCTCCCTTCCGTTTTGAGTTTAAATGAGTCTGAAGTATGTGGAAATGACATCAAGTGTTTGTCTATCGTCCAGTAGTAATCTTGCTTCATGGTCACAACCACAAAACGTAAGTGTCTCAACATTATCAAACAAATCAAATAAACAAACACATTTAATAACTTTCACGTTGGAACTTCCATGAGACTGAAGATGTAAAGCTTTTTACAAGTAGGTAACATATGGAAGCGTAATCAATTTATGGTTTCAGTAATTTTCTAAATTTGCGTCAATCTCTTTATGTAACTGCAATCCTTGCTAGTTAGGATGTGGTGAACAAACAAACACTTACCACCACAGCAACCGTGATGGTGCCGATGATGTAAACCATCTTCCAATCTCACTCTCTTTCGAAATTCATAGAAATTAAACGCTTTACACTCGTTAACTTATTGCACAAGTATAATTGCCATATATTTATTGTTTTCTTAACGAAGACTTTACACTGGATGTCCGGCAAACTATTTCAAAACCAAAGCGACGATAGTACGCGCTGTCGTCCAGCTATCATAATCATGAAGGTTTATTCACGCACATATCGACAAAGAAACAGGCACAGCCAGGGCACCCACGACGATTTCTATAAACCACGAAACGTAATCAGTAGGTTTAACCGTTCGTAGTTTGCTCATAAGTAACGGAGCGTTACTTATACTTTGTAAATAATGTTCATAGTTAATTGTCGAAAACAAGCAACAGTTGTTAGCAATCTTATTTATCGTACAAAATACTGCCATCCATAATCAGCTTTATTTTTTCATTGGACGTGACTTCTTCTAATCCCGGGTTGGGCAACAAAAAGGAATTGTGGTATTTCCAATTACCTAAAAAAAAGTAGCTCTGGATTGGATATGTGCAACGTTGGCTATAGGCTAGCCACCTACCACATTATGAGACTTAGTATCTTAGGCTAGTAGTGGGTGCTCTGGTTGTGCCTCTGCCTACTCCATCGGGGATGTAGGCGTGAAAATACTTACCTACTCGTTTCTTTAATACAGGAACCGGGCATAATTCCACAATGTGATAGGTGGCAACCCTATCGCAAACCGAGCACATGTCCAATCACAGACAAAGTTATTTTTATTAAAACATTGAAACCATATTTGCTATTTTTTGTTACCAAGAAGTCGAGTCCGACGCCGGACCGCTAGACCACACACCCGATATCGTGAACATAAATACATTTAAATTAAATGACTTAATTATCTATTTCCAGCTAAAAATATGTAGACGTATATGTATATGGCGCGATGAAACAGGGAAGACAGGTGCAATACTAAGTTTTGTGCTTGACCTTCGTCGAGTGCAGTCGGACACGGAGAGCACGGAAAGAGTTTAAAAGATTGAATATATTTTTAAGCTCAAGTCTATGTGACGAATAGCAAAAAGTCAGTGCGGCCGACTTGCCAGTTAAGTCCACGGTTTGCACGCCTACGAAATTATATCGGGAAAACCCTGCTGCGCGCTACGAAGTACGCGGTACGAGTTATGGCTGTAGTGTTTCCCCGTAACTTGAGTATAAAATTAAGGCTTATCGATTTAGGGCTGGGCATGTAGGGTTAGAAACTTGGTTGAACACGGGATCTGATCTAATCTGACGGAACTTTTTGCCAGTGCAAGCTAACTGGACAGTGCATATGGTCTTGTCTTGGCAACATTTAACATGAAATGTTTTTGTGGGATTTCATTACTTTTTGTAGGTTGCTTATGATATTTATTATACGAGTATTTTTTGTCGCTCATTGTTTCTTTTTATTTTGGGGTATAATAAACAACTATTAATATATTATACGTACTAACCTATAATAATTACAAATACCTACCTATTCAATCTTTGAATTTATTAGTTAAATTTGTAAGAAACTTCCAAACGTAATCCTAATACTTTTTATCAATGAAAATTAAAACACTAGTATCTAAACCATCACTTCACATACTTAGGTTCCTTACGTTCAAAAGTATAGGTTGATTAATACACTTACCGAAGTGAAGTGTGGTAACATTATCCGTACCTAAGTACTTATGGGTAGGTATTACAAGTATAATAATAATAATGCGTAGACCAATGAATGAATAACTAATTCGGTGGAGTTGTGCATGTGTCTCGCAGAGCAACATTGTTTTTATCTCTAGTATTTGCAGCATGTACATCAAAATTTTTCGTAAACAAATTTGTGTTTTTATTGAGATACTCGTCTATTAAGTTGTCAAAAATATATTGAGATGTTTCCTGATTTCGTGGTCCGTATTTTATTTTTTAAATTTGGGTAATTTCTTGGGTCTTAGTTATAAATTATCCGTATAGCCCTCTTTTGCATGACAAATATTGTGTTTATTTCAGCAGAGTTTCCAAAACAAAGTTTCACATGATGCTTTGATAATAACTAAAAAAAACTTTACTGATGTGTTGGCATCAGTTTATTGGGTTTTTTTCTTAACACCATAAGCCGCTGCGCAAATTTGATAGAAAACTTTTGTCTCTCTTTTGTGTTTTTTCGCTTTATGCAGGGCCGGCTGTAACTTTTATCTACAGTGATCGGTGATTCCTAAAAATGTGGTGGAATCTTTGTTTGTTCCCATCGAGTTGTACATTGGCCAAGGAATTTTTCAATTTTGTAAGGTTGTTATGTATAGATTTTGTTAAATTGCGTGTTGACTTCGAAGTTTATAGTTTTTGCGAGTGTATACGCATCTTAGGGTTTTGATTGCAATTGTTATTAATTTTACGAATCAAAAGTCTATTACTACGATCAATTTCTGCGACGGAAGGTAATAAATGTTCTACAATTCTATAAGTTCATGGTGAATTGTGAACTGTGCTGTGAGATATTCAGTGACTTTGTAAAAACCTCCTGGTTAGCACAACGTTAGGAATTTCGAAAAAAAATTAAAGCAAGTATGACAGCAAAAATGTATTAGATAGTTTGAGATTTTTGTTGTCGTCCAAAGGTTTTTGATTTGTTCTTCGTTTTACTCTGTGCTAAATAAAAGGTAGAGTAACCTACGTATTCGAAGTGTTACGAATTTTTAGGGAACGAGAAACATTTCTTTAAAAATCTTTAATTGATTGAGAAGTGACATAATTCAGTTCACAAAAAATTGCAAATTTTGTGAAATATTTTCTACCACTCAAAATTAATGATATATTTTCAATACCCAACACTCAAATACTCATGCAAATAAAATGTTTTGTATAGTTAACACACAAAACATACATATAAATATTAATTAATTCTAAAAAAAATAATTCATTGCATTGTACATTTAATAGACAAAGTTAGGTAGTATGGTGATTTGGGTTACAACTACTATCCTTGTAATCTCTTAAATTTTGTATTAAAATAATGGATGAAGTACATAACAGATCACCTGAGTGACTTATTACTCGTATTTTTATCATGTAATGTTCTGAGCTATGACTGAAATTATGACGTTTAAGTTTTTGACGTTTATGACGTAATAATGAAGGTGATTGTAAAAAGGGGGTTTACACATGAATGGGACAAAAACCAGTTACGGTGTTAGAAAGAGACGAAGCCAGAACGGATGTAAGAGTTTCAGTTGATGATGTAGTGATAGATTAAGTGAATGAAATTATATATCTTGGTTGTGCTTTTAGCAGGTACACCGCGGATGTAGACAGGAATGTGTGGGCAGTAAATGGTGTGACTGGAGCGCTGGTTAAACTACTTCAAAGCGAGGTTTTGAGTCAAAGTTTTAGACTCACTTTGCACAATTGAAAGGTTGAGTTCGAGAATGGTTTAACTAACAAATACGTGATTTGATACAAATAAATTTTAAACATTGGCACAAGCAATTCTACTAAAGAAAATCACCCGAAATATGGCGCTTGTTAAAAGTTAAAAGAGTTTTTGGCAATATAATCCATTTTTTATTTGAACTGAGATAATTATGATATTTTATGTAGGTTTAATTAACCAACCTTTTTTGTACTAGCGATTTCGATATCTATGTCAGTTAGACCGTTTTTAGGCTGAAATTCTCGAGATATAATGCGATTCTTGTTACAAGTATTTTAAAAAGGGCATTAGATAGATTATTTCTTTCTGAATCCAACGATACCAATAACTAATTTTTGAAAAAAAATCACTAAACCATTCTCGAACTCAACCCTTCAATCGTGTGTTTATATCAAAGTTGAATGGAAACGAGAATGGGGTATGTCACAAAAAAGCATGAGAGTAAGATTAATGCAGTCATTATGTGAGCGCTACGGGAAAACCAGTGATGTTACGCTCACTGACCGCATTCGTAACAGTGAAATCGAGGAAAGAATGGGATTAAAAAAAAGTGTTGGTGTTATGATGAGAAAGAGCATGCTCCCCTGGTTTGGTCATGTAGAAAGATTGACAAAGCAGATATACAATGCGAATGTGGATGGATGTGAGGAGGAGACCTAGATTGACATTCCACGATTAAGCCGCTTAGAATACAAGGGTGGTGTTAAGAGTCACCGAAACCGTCGTGTTTTTATGAAAAGGGTAATGCCAGTGCCAAGTGGAAGCCAGGCAAATTTGTCAGGTTCGTGAGACTTGGTACCTACTAGATAATCTCTGCTTACCCCGTAAGGGACTTGACGTGAAGCAGTAATGATAACGTTTTTTTAAAAATACACTTGCAACCAAAATGTACAAAAAAAGGGAATAAAATAATAAAAAAAATAATATTTTGGGAAATTTGAAAAGTGGCTTGCAACAATGCAAATGATATAATACGACGGCCAAACTGAAAGTTTTTAGAACTGGCAACTTAAAAGCATTATATTAAAAAAAATAAGTTTAAATTTTGAAAATAGAACTCTTTGCCAATAATATTGAGTATACATTTCACAGTTGGAAGACTGCTTTTAAGAAACTGCTTTTACCTTAATTTACAACTACGTACAATTATTTTAGCGCTTATTTTAACTCAACAGACAACTTCAGTTTAAACAGAAATATATATTATCAAGGTAGAAATTAGGTAGAAAATATTGACCACTTAAAAGTTGCAAAAAAACTAAATAGTGACCGGAAAAAGCAACTTATCGAATCGTCAAGACGAAGTAACCAACTATTTTTATCGACATTTTTAAAACTGTTTGTGTTTCGGACACGTCAAATTATTTTTATCTGTCTTGATGACAAGATGGAGGGACCAACATTTATTGATTGAATTTTTTGATGCATGTTTTATTAAAATCCGGGACTTGGTCCCTCCATCTTGACGCTCGCTTTTTACTACATGCAATCATAGGCATAGGTATACTGCGCTACATACGCCAAAATACATCTTGGATTTCACAGATACGTATCCTTTTCATGTAATTTATTACCGAAAAAATAGAAAAAGGTGTTAAAAAACTATTTATAAAATGATAATATCGCTTGTGAATAATAAAAGTAGCGAAAGATATATAATCCAAGCTACCAAGTTTTTCACCTCCGAATTTTTTGAACTTCATTACAAGCTTTGGTCTTTGGGCGGCGTGAATTTCTTACCCTCAGAAAATCCGTCTGCTTCCAATATCATAAAAATAAATGTAACCTCAACAAATACGCCGACACTAACTGCTGTGGCACAGGTATCGCTGGTGGACTTCCGTATTCCGTTTTAAATCTTAGAAAATGTGTCAGCTATTTCATTGGATGATTTTTTATAATATGGATAGGTATTTAAATGTTTAACACGTTCGTTGCATTACGAGATCTTTGAGATCTCTTGCAGTACTTTCGTATTGTGCGTGGACTAAAATCCCGTTGTTTCACTCCTTGTTATAACTTTACAAGTTAGAGCCACCCTCTAACTTGTAAAGTTCTTTATGTATGAGCAAGACAAATATACATATTTGTATCCTGCTTGAAGGTGAGTTCATAGACAATAAAAAAAAATTAGAGATGGATTAGTTAGTTAGTTATTAGAAAGTTCTACAAAAATGATGTCGCAGTGAAATTGTTAAACTATAAAAGATTTATTATCAAAATCAGAATCTATATAATATATAAAACAAAGCCGTGTTAGTTACACTATTTATAATTTAAAAATGGTTGCCTGTAAATTTACGGGCGAAGATTTTACGTGCCAACGTCTTTTTCTCGGTAGAATATGTGGGAGAGAGACGCAAGGCATTCGCCCGTCCTGCGGGCCTCTCTCTCGTTCGGTGACTTATCGTAACAGACGTGAGCGGGCGTTACACTTTTTCAAGAGTGACTCCGAGCCACAACCTAATTTAAGACGTTATCACGTCAAAAACGGTTCAACTGATTTAGCTGATAAATTGACGGGGAGGTAGTTGACAACCAGGAGACGGACATAGGACCGTACACTAGAATAAAGCATTTTAAACAAACTTAAGGGGTGGAACGAAGTTCACCGAAATAGCTAGTTTATAATAAACAAAACTTCAAGCAGATTTAGGAAAGAGGATAATGTGTTTTCTTGTTTATTTTTTGAACCAGTACATATGAATTTAAGATTTTGGAAAAAAAACGCTACCTTCGTTTTACCCATTCAAATAGTATGGGAAAATTTGAAATGTCGTTTTCCCAGTTTCCTAGCGGCGAATGGATTAAAAAATATCCTATATCCGTCTTCTGGTTGTTAGCTATAATCCCTTCAATTTTCAGCCAAATTGATTTAGCCGTTGGTTCACAGTTAACAATCTTCTTTTAAATACATAACATGTTTTGACGTCCGCCACATTGGGGGCTATAAGAAAGTTATTAAAAAATACAATTAAGTTTTATACATGTATTTCAATCGACAACCAACTTGTATAGCCGCAACTAAATAACTTAAATTTAGTTAAATAAACAATTTTTATTCTTTCAGTGTTTTATTAAACTTTTACAAATTACATGTTCAAAATAATACAATATTATAGATCTCATAAAGTACCTGTTAGACTTTTAATCTTCGTGAGAGAAGCAAAGTTTAGATTTTGTAAGTTTTGATATCTAATTTCTTGGCCACCTTTCCGATTTGTGTTTCTGAAAAAAATCTGACTTGTTATCGAAGAAATTCTAGGATACAGGCTAGTAAACATCCAGGTTTGAGAGTCGTAACTACAGAAGGCCAGACATAATGTTCTCACTTACAAAGAAGATTATAGTCTGTTCAAAGAGGATAGACGTTACAAGTCAGATACTTTAATGTATGACCTTCTCTATACACAGCTCATCATTAAAATTAACAAACAATTGCAATATCATCCCTTATTTTCCTAGCCTCGGGGTTGGAATTTTGATAGCTAATTGTATTAAATCAATTTCGGAGTACATCCTGTCTAATGAAAAAATATTAGCTGTGTGCTGTTTGTGTGTACACGTAATGAAAATAGATTGAAAATGTTGGGATCTGCACGATCCACAAATCACCTCCAATAGATATTTAATGTCGAACATTTTGTATGAAATTCATACAGCGTGGCCAGTTTGTACGGAGTGTGGAGGACACGACACTCGAGACAATAATATGTTGCAGTGTCCTTGATACAGTGATGTGAAAGTTTAGGTATAGTTACTGGATCGCTGTCGATAAATACGTGGCCAGTTTGTCTTTTCGTTTTAAAAAGTTACTTAGTATAGTTTAGGCTACATGAAACAGACTTGGCCAACATATTGTATTATGTACCTACGCTCGCCGAACGCATTCGCAATCAAAGCGAAAGTAAAACATCTAATATTCGGTTTGGTAGTTTTGGTTTGTCAATGTCACGTGACAAAACCTTGTACTGGTGACAGCAGTATTTACCTCTGGTTAGTCTTTAGGATATGGTGGTCTGTGGCAAGGCATTTTCTCGCGTTATGATTGTAATTCAAATTGACAAAATTTTTAGTTTATTGAATGTGGCAACTTACTATACTTCTGCAACGTTGTCCAGAGCACTAAAATCAAACCACAAAATAAAATAAAAATATTAAAAATTTTAAACCGTTGATACATTTGTTTTTTCAAACCAGCTTCCTACGCTAGGCCCCATATTTTAGGTTTTTTTTTTCGGTTAAGATATATAATAATTGTCATTTTCTTTTCTGTAAATATATACTCTATATATATTTGAACCTGTTGATCCTGTTATAACTAGTTAGAAAGTTTTTTGAAATATGATTTTGTAGGACATAATACGGTACCGCCTACTTTCGCCTTGCCCGCTTGTGAAACTTATTCAAGGAATTGCACAACTCACTAAAATACTGTGTAGATATTTTGAAAATCTAAGACCACCAGCCCATCCAGCAAAAAGGGTAAAATGTCTTAGTTACAACCAACCTTGGACAGAGCAGGTTCAAAATTATAACACTTTTATTTTTTTTTAAATTAGGTTAGTAACAATTAGTCAATTATAACAATATTTGCATTTGATCGCCTCTGGTCTAGGGGTCTGGAGACGGACTTGACTACTTAAGTTTCCAGGTTCGACCTCGGGTCTGGCAACAAAAAAAATTTATATTTTCAATTTTCTAATAAAAATAACGTTGCCCGGGATTGGATATGTGCCCGGTTGGCGTTAGGCTTGGCACCTATCACATGGGACTTAGTGTCCTGGGCTAGTCGTGGGTGCCCTGGTTGTGCCTCTGCCTACCCCTTCAGAGATACGGGCGCGAAGGTACTTTTTTTATAGTTAGTCATTTAAATATTTGCAGTTAACAGTAATTATAACAGTTAACAACAATACTTAAGAAAAAAAAATATTGAGTTTTAAAGAAGTCTCACCCACCTATTATGTGATAAACATTGTTAACATTTTAATATTGAATCTTGTTCTATTAACTTGCAACCAACTTTTCGTTTCTTATATCTTAACATCAATTATAAAAAATAAATTTAGAAAACACAAGAAAGTGGAAATATATGCCAAATTTCCACTTTCAATTACTGTTTTAAAGTCAATTATTATTTATAGTATTTAATTAAACATTATTAATGAGAATAACCAATAAAAATATTGGCTGACGGAAAGTGAAATGTGTGAGTGGAGACCACAAATTAATTATTGATTTCATAACTGGCTTTAACCAAACTTTTGAGAAACCCGAGGTATTAGCCAAAGATATAGAATAGGCAAGCGATATTGATACCCACCTTAGCTGTACAGTACCTCCCGATACACTGCAAATTAAAGAAATATTTATCTATATATTAATACATGATGCCAAAACTTTGGACCCCTTTTTTCGAAAATTTGGCACACTTATAGTTTATGTGTAGGAGAAGTAAAGAACGCTATATTTTTTTAATAATAATGTTTATAAAGTACATTAAATCAATAAATAAAACATTACCCACACTACCATGCCTTTGACACACACAAACAAATATATTGATGATAACGATAAAATATCACAATTATACATAATATTAAAATATTTGCAGACCAACATTTGTTAGAATATATATTTTTATGACATTGGAAGGCAAAGAAGCAGAAGGATTTCCTGATGTTAAGAAATTCACGCTGCCTCTCTAGGCAAAGCCAAAGGTGCGTAGCGAACCTGAGGCCGGGATGTTAGGCTTCGAGCAAAAGTAAGTTTACCGGCTACCTTACCCTCCGAACCGGAAAACGTTATGACGTTATGGCGGCAGGAATAGGTAAGGCGGTGGAACCAATCTGGGCGAGTCGCTGCTAAACTCTACCACCTAGTAGGATGTCACGGTGTTAGTGACGGTAAGCCTATGCTCGCCTTTTACGAGCTGCCTGGCAAGGAAGGCAGTTGGTCTATTTTACAAATTGGATTACTCAAAAAATGTAAGATTTCATGTTTTATTGACAAACGAAAAACTTGCAAATTGTTTTTTATTACATATATTACACTTCTATAATTAACAATCAAATAAGTTAATAAAGTTAACATTGATTTATGAATAGATGATGATTCTTCAATAACAGTAGACAAAGATCCTTAAAATGCAAGATTTTTAGAAAAGACATGTTTGTTCTTGATCTTGATAATGGTACAACACTAATTATGAATTTCAAAAAACTTACAATATTGCTAATGTCAATTTAGTCTTTGAGATTAAAAAACAGGCTATAGTTTTGTATTGGATTGAATAACAACTATTTTTTTAAATACAAACTAAAACTGTGTTTACTTCCGAATCCAATACTACATTTCCAAATTAATTTAAGCGAATTAATGTTGTAAATACTGCTGAAACTAACTCCCATTTTAAAATAATATTAGATGGAGTATTTTTCTCGATTTCTCTGAGATTTCGTCATCAGATCCAGATTTGGTAGCAATGAGACCACCTCGGAAGTAAGCACTTTTGAATAAAAAAAGATTTTTTAAATATTATTTAAAAATGATGACGAAAATCGTTAAGTTGTACTGCTAAAAAAATTTAGGTAATGTAAGTACATGTAACCTCTTCCTTCTTTGAGTCGGCTAAAATATTTCTTTAATTTCCCTGGGATTTCATTTTTAGTTTCAGATTTATTGGCAATTACTAATAACTTATTATTTTACTGACTTTGAAAAAAGGAGGTGTTGATATATTTTATAAATACAGATTTTTATTTTTGATATATCGATTTTATTTCTGATATGAGAGTCCTCCTTTTTTCAGAGTCAGTAAAATAATAAGTTTATTTTTCAGAATTCAGCCCTCTTTGTAAAGAGCAAAACTTCATTTGAAGTTCATACTAGTTACGAGAGACGATTCGACTTAGGTATTACGTAGTATTTACATACTCTGTGATTCGATTGATTAGCAATTGTTTTAAGTGTTGCCTACAAGATAGTTAAGAATCCGCTAAGTCAATTTTGTATTTTCGCCAAAATAAGTTCTCTAGAAATTCAAAAAAGTATAACTTAACTAACTTTCCATATTTTTTGTGATAAATTACCATGGAACAATAAAGGACCAGTCTACACAGGCAGTTTTTGAAAACTGTGTTCTGGAACACAAACACAAAAATTTGTATTTATTTTGCCAATACGACTATATACAAATTATTGGTACAAAAAATATAACAATAATTTTGGAATTTAATTTTTTGTTAATTTCAAAAATGTATAAAAAAAATATAAACTTTTACTGCGTAATCTTTTTTATCATTTATGTAAGCAGAGCCCTCAAAAGTTAAAAAAATATAGATCAATTATCTAAACTTTTATAAGGGATTTTATGAGAATGCAAAGCCTCCAAAAATTTGTTAATTAATTATTGAAGAACTTCAACAAAAATGAAGCTAACAAGATTTTGCTAAAAAGAATATCTTCTTTCAAGTGTCTTAATGACACTATATTTTTTTTTAAAATTTTCAATGAATATTTAGTAAAAAAAGTATTTAGTGTTTTAAAAAATATTTATTGTTGCTCGCTTTGCTGCGGCGGCAGTGAGGCAGCGCTAAAACGGCCGCGCGGAACCCAATTTTCAATGTTAAATTAAAATGATTAAGAATAGAGCTACAACTCTGGGTGTCGAGACGTATCTCACTGAAATTTTCTCCTCTTTAAGGGTCTTTTTTAATGTTAATTATCTTTAATACTTTACGAGTTACAGCTACAAAACGGAGATACCCTTTTTTCCCCTTCTTTTTTTGTTTATAACAATTGTAATTTTTTAGAGCAGGATAATTCCAAAATTCCAATTACTCAGATTTTTTTCCGAATCCAAATTACTAACAACCATATTTTTACGATTACAAGAACTATTTTTCGCAGGAAACTCACTTCTCGACCAGACTAACAGTCTTAATCATGAACACGGACTAAATTACTTCAAGATCCAAAGTCGTATTATAGTTTATATTGGAAGGTGATACAGACTATAACATCTACCTCATTTTACTCCTACCTTAGTCCACGTTTATAAATAAGACGGACAATGTTGATTCCTGAAGGAAATGTATCTAGCTTAATTTGTCAACTTTTACTAATATAAATGCAATTAAAATGTTGCGGCGAGCTTGTAATGATAATAAATGTTAATCAGATGCCGACAAAACGTAAAAATCAAAAATATTTGGAGACAACGGAAGAAGAAATGCTAGGCTAGTTGTTTGTGCGGCGGGTTTGAGCGAACAAAGTTATTTTCATGGACTTCAGTCTGGAATTACGAATTTTAATGTTTTCAGTCGGTTATACTTCTTTCTGCATTTTTCGGGATACAGGCGTGAAGGTAACTTTTATTCATTATTTTTATGATAGCAGAAATCGTCTCGGTTTAGCTTTACATCCAGATTTTACCGTTAGTTCTTAGTTATTTTAATTTCTTTCTCTGTAAGTGTTTGATAAGGTTCATTAAACTTTGTAACTTTAAAATTAATTATCCTAATATCCACTTAATCCAGTAAAATTATCCACTTAATTTAATTTAAGTTTAGTCATTTAATAACACACGAAAAATATTACATTACTAAATAAATATTACATACTTATTTGTAACTTCAAAATACTTTGAATTTTAATGACAGCCATAGTGCGTGGATTGACATTTCTTGAAGCTTTATTAACTGTTATTTATTATTATTATTTAACTGTTATTTTTTATTATTAACTGTTACTGTAGTCCGTAGTCTTTATCCATTTTCTTTTCTCTCGACACTGGAGCTTAAGCATTTGCGCCTAACAACTTAGCACTTTCTCCAATTGTTGACGCTTAATCGTTAGGAATTTTAGAAAGACAATAAAAACGACACATTTGGATATTTGCTAAGCCTGCCGGCCCCACCATCTTAACGATCGTGGTCTTTAGAGGCATAGGATACGGAAGCTTTTGGTTTTGCATGAATATAGTAATTAGGACGACATTAAGTGTTGTGTGGCGTGCTTGTGTGAGTACAAGTGACGAAAATCAAAATAAAATGTCGGGATCTGCATGATCCAACTTTCCTGTGAAATTGGGACAGTCCTTCTTTTTACCTAAAACATCAGGTCTTCTGTGCAGGATAGACCATACTATCGTTCCAAGTGCCATTCAGCTCGTAAGATACGAGAATAGGTAAAATGGATCATTACTAACAAGACCGCTGATTGCTGTTCACCAATTTGATCAAGTAGTTTCAGTTAGTTCAGCTTGTTTGTAATAAATATAACAACTTACTAGTGAGCTGCATGATTTTCCGATACACTGAAAGCAAAGCACAATTTAAAAAACATTCAGACATTATCAGTCAAAACCACCGACACGTCTCTTTTTTCAAACTACCTTTTGTACCCCAGGACCCATTTTTTAGGTTAGTTTTGGTTTTCATCATTTACGTAATATGGTTTGTATTAAGATTTTATAGTTAACATTTCCTTTTCTTTTAATATCACACTGTGTTCACAATAGTGTATCTGTGAGGCTCATTTTGGAATTCAAGCATGTTCCACTTGCAGAGCTGCTAAATTTACTGTACGCCCAGGAATGTCGCAATCAGGAGATTTTTTGTTGCTGAACGTCGCTCTTAATCTTAAAACTAGACCACTGCATAAAAATAGCATTAAAGATAATTCATCCGTCTCGCTTCCACGATCTGCTGAGTGAAAAATATAAAAGCTAGATAGTATAGTTACTACTTATTATAGTTATAAATGTTGTAGCAAACAATAATATCGTACCTCTATGTAGTTACAAGTTTCAGGTTATGTATATAATGAATAATTGAATTAAAATGGGAAGTAGTTATGCGACATTGACACTAACCTCAGCTACACAGTAGGGACTCTTGCACTGCAAATTAAAAAAAATGCTCAAATAAAAATTGGTTATCTAAGTGGAGAAAGTTATTTTTATTTTTAAAAGCTTTTATTTAACTTGCGATGTATGTAAGTATGTTTGTTCGGGTGTAAGTACATATGTTATTTATTAAAATTAAATAAAAGTAAATGCTAAATTTGGTATGATAACTTCGAATCTAAATCGGTGGTTTGCAATTTGCACCAGGAAAAAAAGATAACCTTTTTTTAACGCTCATAGTATCAAACTGAAGTTTCTCCGGTAGTTGTTTTTTTTAATACATTTGTTTGTATAAAATCTGAAATTTAAACGTATAAAGAACGTTGATCAGCAAAAAATAAATTGAAGTTATTGAAAATAACAGATTTAAGTGACAAAAAATAAGCTTTGTTTCAAAAATGGCTAATTTTTAATCCATGTATCTAAAGCGGCCGCTTTTAGAGGGGAGAGAGACACGGGGTAGTGTTAGATGAAAAAACATAATGCTACGAGTATAAAGTATGAATGCTCAGGACAATACCCTTGATAGGGTATGCTTTAAAGATTTTCTGAAACAGGAAACACTATTCAAACATTTTGCGAAAAAGTATCATATCTGAATTAAGAAATGTCAATGAACCCCAACAAAACGTATACGTAATATAGTTAAAAAAGCATGTTCATCACGTCCGCTTACAATTAAAAAATCATTGCATCAGAATCGGTCCATCCATTTAAAAGTTATGATGCTACAAATACATACACTTACATACATCTAACTTACAACGCCTCTCTTTTTGATCTACTCTATGTAAACTGCAAAGACCACATATTATAATAAATACCTCCTAGTTCTTTCATCAGTTTCTTGTCATCAAGTCTTCGTTATCAGAAAATATGAAGAGATCTAGTTAAGAGTCTATGGAATCCAAACTCAAAGGGATTGCTAACAGCAGGCATTCCAGGGTCATGTCTCCTATCTTTGGCCCCCATCATCAGACCAGTTCAGTTGTGTGTTAACCGTCGGATGTCACATATTATATTCAAATATGAAATAAATACGATTAGTGTGCCATATATCGATTACGGAGCTTACTTAAGAGCTGCAAATGAGCTGTTGACTTTGAACGCCTGAACAAATCTTTATAATATAGTATAGCTGAGAACCATCTCGATCACATTAATAATTAATTTAGTCTTAATCCTGTTCATGTTATAAATCCGAAAGTTTGTAAGAATGGATGGATGTTGGTTACTATTCCACGCGAAAACAATTTAACGTATTTAGATGAAATTTTACAAGAGTATAGTGGAAACTAGTCTTATCTAAAAAAACACGTAGCTAGGGCTGGCGCAACAAAGTTCCGTGGGACAACTAATAACAAATAAAATATCTATAAATAAATTACAAACACGTTATAAGAAAATTATTTGCTTGTTATATAATCGTAAAAAATATTTTATTTTTCCAGTGGGATATATCCAAAAAAATGTGTCACCATCGACAGAATTTTCAGCCTTTTCGGCCCGTATCCATTTGAACTCAATTAAAGTAAAGTAAAGTATCTTATATCTATCTATCCCCGATATATATCTATCTTGTATATATCTATCCCCGAAGATGTAGGCAGAGACACAACCAGGGCACCCACGATTAGCCGAAGACACCAAATTCCACAATGTGATAGGTGGCAAGTCTATCGCTAGCCGGGTACATATCCAATCCCGAGCAACATTTTTTTATAAGAAAATTGAAAAAACCACATTTTGTTTTGTTGCCCGACCCGGAAATCGAATCCGGGACCTCATGACGTCAAATACAACACCGGGACCGCTAGCCCACTTCCAGAACTAAGTTGGTTATCAATATGTCCAAGTCCAGATCTGGACTCTATCGGCAATTAGCAATAGTATTCATGGATAGACGATGGAAGTCCAAATAGCTAGCTTGCTTCCAATTTTTTTTAAAGTGGTACAAAGAACGAGCCTTTCAGAAAGGAACCCTTTCAACAATTTAACACCTTTCACATTTAAAAAAACTTAACTCACATTTGACGCACAAGAAGGAGCTGCGCACTGCAATTATGTAAGTACGTTTAATTAATATATAACGGAAAGCACCATCATGGGTCCTGGCGTTAGTCTCTAAAGTCTAGACCCACCTTTGTTTTGTTATTTGTAAGTATTTTCAGGGCCAACGCCTTGAATAAAAAATCTTCGCATGCAAGAATGGTACTTCCCTATATAATATGTCAATTCTGATGTCTCTTAAAAGTAATTATATTTTTATCAAGTTAGATGCAGACGTCAAAGAAACGTTTGCAAACATTTTAATGGACGAGGTAGTACTGGAACAAAATGATCAAATTGTATATTGGGAGTGCTTTTGGTAGAGCTGGAAGGAAGAAAGGAGAGAGGGAAGTGTGTGTAGGGAATCGTGTGAATGGAGACTGAGTAAGATGTTTCACACATTGACAAGTTTTGTGTGCTCCACTCGCTTTCGTAGACATACACAAGCCGAATTAAATTTTAAAATTAATAATAAATATCTCTGAACTAATTAAAAGGATTGATCTAACTCATAACTCAGTTGTAGAGGCATTGGCCAACCATACTATTACACAGACTGTAGACGTAATCATAGAGAACCTATAACAAATTTATCGACATGTCATGAATTCAGACAATTATTATGTTCACGGCAACATTTTCTGCCCAAAAGTGTTCTTAAAAATTATGTACAACACAACAAATATACTTTAAGCATACCGTCGCATTGCAACCACTCCCGGAGCACTGGAATTTATAAAAAATTATAAAACTTTAGAAAGATTTAAAGATTTGAGAAAAACGCTATGTATCCGTTCATTACAAAAAAAATACAAGATACGATATAGAACCCAAAATAATCGTAGGTAAGACAGGTACAATTGAAAATTTACCTGAGAGGCGCAAACGTTTTCTTGTGCACTACACTGGAAAAAAACATTTTGTTAAAAGACACAGCGTCTGTTACAAACATAACAATTACTGTGGTTTTACTTAATTTGCAATGGACTCTTGTTGTGGTGACAAGTTAAATCTGATTCACTACCCGGTTATGCATAAGCGAATCGGTCGACGATGAAAACCTCCTGGTCAATCTGATGCTACTGATGCTGATACTGATATAGGAACTCCTACAACTCTCAACAGTATCCTAACGTGCTTAGGCTTATTTGATATCTCTTGAATGTTCTATTCCCCTTCTGTTTTCAAGTCTAAGTCTATCCGTATCAATGTTTTTTTAACCAACCTGTTTGAAATATTATGTGTAGGTGACATGATGAGAGTAAACTAAGTTACTTTATACTCTCTTCGACGATGTGTACGTTGTATTGTTCTGATGTTGATTTGACAGATCAGCTTGCCTTTGCCGTTCAAAAAAAAAATAAGATTATAAGCTTTTTAAACTTTACCTAAATACTCTAAAATTTTAAAATACTGTATCTGTGATTGAAGGGCGTGACGAGTGCCTTGTGTTTTCTGTTATGATAATTAAATTTTTTTTACTTGTTGCTCTACTGATGAGGGGTTTTTCTTCATTAAAATAACTATATTATTTCCATTTCTTTATTTTCTCGATGACAGTTTTAATTTGACAGTGTTATTGTTAAGGCCAAATGAGTAATGTTATCGATTGCATTTATTTATTACATTCTGAGCAAATACAAATACAACAAAAACATTCAAATATTTTTTCAAGGTGAGAACGCTCAATGGCCCAGCACCATTTTGTGTTTGTTTTAATCTGTCACTCGCAATACATCTTGTTTATCTGAGTCATGCTAGTCACTACATTTCTATTCACTGAGTTTTGTCACATCATCCAACGTTATGTCGTGTATTTTGTGTTCCTCCGTGTTGATTGCTGCCCAGCGGTCAACTATCAAAATGCCCAAGGGATCTGTTCTAAAAAGGCAGGCGAGATAAGTGGTGATCAAGGTTCATATTTACTTCGTAGCAGAGTGCAGAGTAGAGTGGAGTTGCAAGTGCCAAAGCGTCTTGTGGCCGTATAAGTAATTAGTGGACATTACAAAAATTACTATTAAGGTTTACGGTGTAAGCGGCATACATGAAAATAAGCTTCGTACGCCGAGGAAAAAGCGACAACCATTTCTTGTAACATTGATTGACAAATTAAACCCTTTTTTTTAACGTGTGGAAAATCCCCCCGGATACCCACCGCTCTCGGGGGAGAACAGCGGGTTATGTCAGACTCGAACCGACTAAAAACCACACAGTGACCGTCCCCGCCTTGCAAGGAGCGAGATGGGGTCGCGTTGGCATTCACCATCTCGCTCCGCGGCTACGGCCCGGTCCTCACCGGGCCTCCTCCCGCGCTGAAAGAGGAGCGACTCCGGCCATTGGAGTCGACCTACAGGCGTGCGAGGCCGTGCTGGCCAGAGGAAGTCCCCCGACTCCCCCCGGCAGCCCCGCATCGGAAGCACTTTGAAGGCGGACGAACCGCCTTCTCGCGCCCAGGGTCCGCCTGCGCCGGAGCGGGCCTGAGTTGAAATCGTCCTCCCGGGCCCGCTCTGCGGTCTCCTTTTGCGTCATTACGTCTTCGCAAAAGGAGACCACCGCCTGCCAGGACCTGTCGCTACCGAGCATGGCGTTGACTACGCTCGGCAGCGAGAGGTCCTCTCCTACGATCGCTGAGAGAGTACGCCGCTGTTGCTCAAAGGCGACGCACTCTCCCAGCGTGTGGGACGCCGTATCTTCTGGCGCCCCGCACTCGTGGCAGGCGGGGGCGCCTCCCGTCTCGCGATCTTGTGCAGATAGTTCCCGAAGCATCCGTGCCCGGAAAGCACCTGCACAAGACGGAACGTCAGCGACCCGAACCGCCGCTGCAACCACCCTCGGAGGACCCGTCGGATTGCCTCCACCGTCGCCTGCCCAGGGACAGGTGGAGCAAGGTCCTCCTTCCACCGCTCCAACGTGGTCTCCCACGCCTGTCTTTGCATGCGTCTCACGTCCTACCACGCCAGGGGCTCCCCTTGCACCTCGCCGACGATACCGCGAGGTATGTGTCGGCAAGGGCACGCGCTTGGAGCTCCCAGGGCGGGTCTCCCGCGAGAACGCATGCCGCCGTCCAGGACACCGTCCGGTATCCGCGTATCGCCCTGGTCGCGATGACCCGCTGCAGACGTCGCAGCAGGGTCTTGTTGGCGCGACCGAGGGTGTCCGCCCAGACAGGTGCCCCATACAGGGCCATACTCCATACGACGCGGAGTACAGCCGTCGGCAGTTGGCGCTCGGGCCTCCCACGTTGGGCAGCAGCCTCCCCAAAGCAGCGGCGGCTCCCAGGACTCTCGGGGCGAGCCGGACAAAATGTGCCCCGAAAGTTAACCTCCCGTCCAGGATGAGACCTAGGTACTTCATCTGGGTCCCAACCCGGACCCGGACCTCATCCAGTACCACCCGCGTACCTGGAGGAGGTCTACCTTGAGGCCCATGTATCAATAGGAACTCGGTCTTGGGGAGGTTCACCTCCAGACCCAGGGAGCGTATGCGGCCGACGACGATGGTTGTCCCCACCTCTGCCAGCTGCAACATCTCACCCAGGTCCCTCCCCCTGGCTACGACCAGTGTGTCGTCCACGTAGGACGCTACCCGAAGGTTGCAAGGCAGTGCACTGCGGAGGACCCAGTCGTAGCCGATATCCCACAGGAGTAGGCCCAGAACGGACCCCTGTCGCACCCCGCAGGTGACGCGGCGGCGTACGATGCCGTCGCGTCCTTCCGCCAGGACCTCGTGGTCCCGGAGGTAGTCGGCCAACAGCTCCCGCAGATACAGGGGCACCCCATGGTATCGGAGCGCCTCCTGTATTGTTCCGTGCGGGAGACTGTTGAAGGCATTGGCGATGTCGAGAGAGACCGCCAACGCCTTGTCGCCTTCGCGAACCGACTCTTGCGTCCAGGCCTTGAGCCAGAGCAGGGCGTCTAGACAGGAACGCCCCGCCCTGAACCCGTACTGTGCCTACGACAGGTTAGGTCCCGTCCTCTCGAGGTGCCGGACGATTCGGGTCGCCACCACGCGCTCGAGCAGCTTCCCGACGTCGTCCAGCATGGGTCTGTAACCTGAAGGAGAATCAGATGGACCGCTTCCCTCCTTCCCCAATTGTCGGAGGGGGAGACCTCAAATCGGATTTATTTTTGGTCCGACAGGATCTCCACCTCCGACTTTACCCTCCAGGCCCGGACTCGGCCTGCTAGGGCCGGACTGGCGAACAAGAGGTCGACGACGGACCCCCCGTTTCACCTGACGCACGTAAGGGCTGAGCCTCTGTTTAGAAGCGTCAGCTCAACGGTCACGGCCTACTCCCTCACCACCTCTCCACGGGTGTCAGTGGAGAGGTTGCCCCAGTCCTGGGCCTTGGAGTTTAGGTCCCCTATGAAGAGGACCTGACGCAACACCTGTCGTGGGCAAGACACTCGGACGGCGCCGATGCCGTTACGCCCCCAGCTAATGTCGCCTACCTAGACATTTGATGGCTCACAGCCCCTACTTCAGCCAACAAGCTCTTCAATTTGCTGGCTAGCTAGTCAGCTTTTTCTCCTCCCTGGGAGCCTGAAATTTCGAGCATTCGGGCTCCCGTGGCCGTCGTGCGGAAGAAGACCCGGTCAATACCCAATTCGACCAGGTCGATCTCCCGCTGTGCTTAGGCAGGGCACAGCGGGAGAATTGACGCATATGTTAAGCCTTTATCCGCAGCAGTCGACTTCAATGTTAAAATCACTGCTGCTGATCTTGGAGACCTTAGCTTCACTGAGCAGGTTTTGTCCCCTTTGAGGCGGCATTTGAGGTTGTATTCCTCTTAGGGACCACGGTGACGGAATTGGCTTGAGCTGGACTGACAGGAGCCCGCGGTTTGTCTTTGCCCTTACCCCCCTTCTTTTTCCTACTCACCACCGTTGCCCAGGACTCACTCTGAGTGCCGGTGGGAGGAGCCTCCCTCTGCGCGCTTGCAGACGTTGTTGCTATCGCTTTGGGTATTGTGGCAAAAGATACTTCTTCCACGGGCGCTACCGCTGCTTGCGTTGCGGTCCCTTCCGTTTGGCTTTCCCTTTACGGGCCTCCGAGAGCGTTGGAGCTGGCCTCGAAAGAACTTCGCCAGCTTCCACCACATTTTCAGGTTGGGTAGTTTTCGCCTTACTAACCCGTGCGCCCAGCGGAGGCTGAATGCTAGGAGCAGGAAGGAGGCGATCTTCCAGCCCCGCAATTCGGGCGTTCAGCATTTCGCCTAGAGAAATTGTGAGGGAGCGTTTCAGCTCCTCTACAAATTCTCCAGGCGCCACCGGTGCTGCTGCAGATGTAGTTGCAGCAGCCCTTATAGCGGTAGCTGCCTCAGCTTTTGCTATGGCGAAGCCCCGACGGAGTGCCTTGATTTCGGCCCACATTTGCTCAACTTCAAGGCGAAGGCGGTTGTTATCCGCCCTCAGCCTCCGAGTCTCTTCAGCTTGTGTGCGGCCAGCAAGTACTTCCACCACCTCCTGCAGTTCGGCAGCAGACTTTTTTAATTTTCCGACGAATTCTCCCTTGAGATTGCGGGATTTGACTCAAGTATGCACGAGATTCTACTGTCCGCCTTGGTCCTAAGCGCTTGCCCGTCAAGGCTTTCTATTATTTCGGGTTTTTCCTAATCTGACCCGCCTTCGGCTCCTTCGACGGACTCATTCCCCAAGTCCTCTTTTCGACGCGTAGAAGCACATGCAGAAGAGGGCTTCAGGCTTCCCAACGCTTTCTTCCGTCCCCTCCTGGCCGATGGAACTTTTGCCGAAAATAGCCCCTCCGTGTCCGTGCCTGACACAAAAGGCACGGACACGGAGAAGAGCCTTCATCTCCAACCATCTGGCCCTGAGTTGAGCGCTTAACACCTTCTTTGTGGCCCTTAGAAGGGCCTTCACCACCAACAGCATTTGTTTGGCCTTCTCGGCCCTCCCGCTCTACGTCAAAATTGGATTTTGGAATTGATGTACTCATAACTGATCCCACGAGTAGCGGACGAACTACAAGGACCACCACGCCGTTACGCCGCTCCGACGTGGCTAGGCAACTACGATGGGCCTTGCCACAGCACCCAAAGCTGGAACCGTTCGCGACACAGACAGACCCCTGTGCCATTCAGCCCTCGGCACGGCTATACACCTTGGCTTGGGGTAATTCTTTATAGAGGTTTTCTTCCTCGTAGCCCGGCCAATTAAGGCAAGACCCTCGGTCCATGATCATCGGCCGATAGACGTGACATCGTCACCTCCCATGGATTACGATTTCAACAGACACACCAATAGGGTTAGTACCGGCAATGCCTGTGGTTACTGCGTCTCGAGCACTTATATGGGAGAGTATGGAGAGCAGCCTAAATGGACCAATTAGCTTCCCCAGGGTGCTGGATTGCACCCCAGGTACTGAGCCCCCCCGCCACGACAAGGCTTGGATCCTTGGGGGGGGGACAAATTAAACCCTGATGCTATGCATATTAATGACTATTATTTGCGAAAACAGATTCTATCACTTGAAAAGCTTTTTGTTTCTTTAATTGAATGTGGTTTGTTTCATGATTTTGGCCGTGTCATTAAGCTTGGTTTTGAAAAAAAATTATGTTTTTCTTACAAACAATAGGACAAACGTTAAATATTGCTGGAGCGTCACGATGTCGCATGGCTCGCTGTGAATTTTTGAACGGATTCAAAAAGATATCAAGTTGGTTAAATTATATTCTTATTGCCGAGACTTGATTAAATGCAAACTATACAGTATCTGGGAACTGATATCACCGCTTTCACTAGTTCAGTGCCAATGAGAAAAGGTGAACACCTTATCAAATGCTAAGCAGGGTTGACATGTTGGATTCGTGTCAGATACTTTACAGGCCTTTACTTACTTTGATACAGTGGAACTACTACCACGAAGACGAACGCGGAAATTTACGAAGGATGGTTTAAAGAAATGGTGCCATCTCTAGAAGAGCCGTTTATAATTATGGACAACGCTATATAAGTGAATAGTACTTTATTAAAAGTATAATTAGTGAATATTTTAAAATCGAAAAAAGCCTCCCTAAAAGATATGCTACCAACGAATTAGTTTCCGAATTTGACCATTGGGTTCTTTGTCTTCCGCCGTATTATTGCCAGTACAAAGCTATAGAACTAATATAGACACAAGTCAAAGGAAACGACTTTTGAAACATGGAACGTCGTGTCACATATCCCATCCCCTTTTTACGGCAAACAAGATATTAGATTTGTTAAAAATGCTTGTGTAAAAGTAACTGTCTAGAACGGGGGAAAAGTTGTAAAAATAGCCAAAAAAATTATAGCGTCAGATTGGGAAATTCATGTCGCATTCGAAAACATACAAGAACAGGAAAATATAACAAATCTTATCGGTGATGGTGATGATTCAGCAGATTTTGATTAAAATAAATTGAGATTACTACTTTTTTACTGTTAAAGAAAGAACAAATTCTTGATTGATGTTGCCTACAACATCAATCAAGAATTTGTACGTGTAATATCTTTTAAATGATTTAAATATAATTTTATTTAATTATTTGTTAGATATATGGTATTTTTAAGGTAGGTTTGAATAACAATTACATATTTAATTTGTACTTAATTTAATTTCAGCTAATAAATTTGTAGAGACTTAACTACTACTACGAGAAACCAAGCTACTGCCGGACATAGTGTTCGGCAGAAACTAAAAAAGTTTAGTTTCTAACATTTTGTAAAGAAAACGAGTCTTCTATTGTATTACTTTTATCGTTACAGTTCCAATAGTAATAATCATTATGTGCAGTACCTGTTAATGAATCACAGTATTATTTGTGTGATTTTGGAGTTTTGACGTCATTGTGAATGAAGACGGACGTAAATTTCGTGTTTATATTGAGAGAAATTAGTCAATTTTGGTGGCATGTTGTACAATTGTTTTCAGTGAAAGTGCACAAATGAAATTATCATGAAGAAATTAGTGTATCGTGTATTTCCTCACTGCCGCCAAATGTCACTACATGAGCTTGAGTAACGAAGCCACCGCTTTTCTCAAGACCCTGACGTCATGACTTTGTAAATAGTGACTAATGACTGAAATAAAGACTTAATTAATACGGAAGACATGGTAGCATGGCCTAAAAGTCGCCTTAGCCGGCTTCAAGAAGGGGCAATAAACAAAATATAGGGAGTTCTGGCGCCATCGAGAGAAAAGATGGTCGAAGTTTTTTCATAATTATTGAATTTCGTGTTGATATTGAGTGAAATTAGTCAATTTTGGTGGCATTTTGTATAATTTTGTTCAGTAAAAGTGCACAAATGAAATAATCATGAAGAAATTAGCGTTTTGTGTATTTCCTCGTTGCCGCCAAATCTCCTTACATGAGCTTGTGTAATGAGGCCACCTCTTTACCCAAGAGCCTGACATGACTTACTAACGACTTGTGACTGATGACTAATTATAATTGATATAAAATTTGATACAAATTTATTCTTGACTAATGGCAAAATACTAATGTGAAGGCCAAAACTTAAAGAAAAAGAAGAAAAAACAACTATAAAAAATAAAAAAAATAATAATTTGTGTGACATTTTAACGCAAATAATACACAATTACATGGCCTTAGATGTGAATTATGTAGCGGAACTCTAAGAAGAACGATGACGAGGCCGCTACTATGTTAGTTTTAGGTAAAGATGTTGCAATCTGCCGACGCGGACGGTGCATTGCGTCATTCGACTCGCCGTCCGGCGCAACATTAGGACAGCAAGCAAATTCTATTTCACACTTCGAGATAGCAATTCATAATAAGTTTCATTGTAACAATTTTATACTAAATTTACTTGGTTTAAATAATTTTGGATTTTTTGGAACCTCCGGTTGCAGCTAACGTAATTTGTGTCATCGAGATAATAAACAAATGGATGTAGTATAAAACACTCTTTAAACGGAGAAAAATTTTTTAGATTTTTTCCCAAAATTATAACAATTTGGACAAAATGTTTATTATTGCACAAAGTATTCCAGCGCATTATTTTGATATTTAACATCCTTTAGCAATACCAATGCTGTCCTGGTATCTGAATCTTACCTCAGACCTTTACTTCTCACTTCCAGGTTTTGCATTATTTCCAAAACAAAACGAAAAGTGTAAATTATAAAAGATAAACAAGTCTGCAGGAATCGTTACACTTGGCACTCCACATTAGCTGCCTACTCCGCTACGTGACTGGTGATATTTAATTATAATTATTAAGATACATACATTTGATGTACATGAGTTTCCGGAACACTGAAATCACAATGAAATTATGTTTTATTTATAACGATATTGTTGCAATGAGGAGTGCGGAAATGCTTTTATCTCTTGTATGTAAATAACCAATGTATTTATAACTATAACGCATAACTATTCTCCGAACAGATATACTGCGCAATACAAACTCTTGCGAGTGAGATCATAATACATTTTTCACAACTTGTTTTTTTTTTTAAATTCATTATCAATTGTTTGGCGTAATGTCAACTCTAAATATTTAATTTGAGTTTTGGCGCCATCGAGAGAATAGATGGTCGAAGTTTTTTCATAATTATTGAATTTCATGTTAATATTTAGTGAAATTAGTCAATTTTGGTGGCATTTTGTACAATTTTGTTCAGTGAAAAAGCACAAATGAAATAATCACTAAGAAATTAACGTATCGTGTATTTCCTCGTTGCCGCCAAATCTCATTACAGAGCTTGTGTAATGAGCCACCGCTTTATCCAAGAGCCTGACACGACTTCTTGACGACTTATGACTGATGACTAATTATAATTAATTGAAATTGATATAAAATTCGACGCAAATTTCTACTTGACTAATGGCTAATACTAACGTGAATGCCAAAACCTAAAGAAAGAAAGAATATTTAATTTGCACTATTCATAGAAAAACTATTGAACTGTTGAAAATTAGCAAAATGAACAATAGTGAAATTAAATTTATCAAATCTAAATAAAATTATTTAATTTGCAAATTTTCCGCTAAAAATTTTTTAGCGGAAAATTTGCAAATTAAATAATTTTATTTAGATTTAAGTATGGATTTCCGCAAGGTAACGCCTTCTTCTATCAATTTTTTTAAATTTATCAAAATAAATGGCAGTACTACCCTTCTTTACCGCAAATATAAATC
Source organism: Calephelis nemesis (assembly GCA_002245505.1). Classification (NCBI taxonomy): domain Eukaryota; kingdom Metazoa; phylum Arthropoda; class Insecta; order Lepidoptera; family Riodinidae; genus Calephelis; species Calephelis nemesis. The sequence continues at coordinate 272,020 of NJDD01000714.1, read as the reverse complement.
TTTTATGAATATTATTTTAACTTATAAATATTATTTTAATTTAGAAGAGGAGTTGTAACCGTGATCGCGAACGGACGCATTCAAAAGAACCAAACCGCTACAAAAAAAGTGCCATCATTGTCGATATTGCCGATATCGGCAATCTTGACTTACGTGAAATCGCCTACATCGCCGACATTGACTACATTGCCTACAAACATCGGCCATATCACCTATCGTCGCGTGTGCTATCAGTGCTTGAACGCCAACATCACTGACATTGCAGACGTTGCCACTGTACGACGTTATTGGTCGCTGCAGTTCTCATATATACATCGGTATCGCTATTTTAATTAAATTTAAGTGCAAATACGACAGATACAACGTAAAAGTGCAACGATCGTATGAAATTAGTTCCTAAACTTGTTATAATTGTTGTTATTATTGTTACTTTTACCAAAATACAACTAAAATAGGAAGCTATTTGACTATTGAGGAAGTAATCTGCACTTCGTAAAATCCAAAACGAGCTAGATGAACTGAAAAAAATGGAGAAGAAGTGACGGCCAATGTAACCAAAAACATAAATATTATTTTAGAAGAAAAATTCCATATTTGGGAAGAAAAACACAATAATCTTAAAGTTTTCAACTTTTACCAGAAGAAGAGAATCTATTTTCTGGAAGAACAAGCTAGACAACGAAAAATAGTAGGGTACCTACGACTAGCCGAAGTCACTAAGTCCCACAATGTGATAGGTGGCAAGCCTATCGCCAACCGGGCACATTTTCAATCCCAAGCAAAATTTTTTTATTAGAAAATTGGAAAAACCCAATTTTCTTTTTGTTGCCCGACCCGGGATTTGAACCCGGGTCCTCATGCAGTCAAGTCCAACAACTGAACCGCTAGACCAAAGAGGCGACTTACTTACTTATTACTTTATCCGAAGTACATTTAAGAAAAAAGGAAAGAACTACAGGAAAGGGTTAAAATCGAAAAAGAAAAAGCAAACAAAGTTTTACTCAAGTACGATAAACTCATCATACTCGAAACATCTAACAACAAAAAGAGATCGCTTTTTGTTTCCCCACGGGCTAACAAATCAATATTCGATTGTTCAATATTCGATTCGATCTATTGTTTCGATTTTCCTGTGGTCTTCGATAGAAGACGAATATATCTAAACGAAGAATATATCGAAACATAACCCGACGTCACTGCAAAGGAGTCCTCAAAACCTAGTATGTTTAGCTGTCTTGTAAACAAGAACCTAACAAACAAACGAACCAGCAGGACATACCAGAACGAAATATGGTACAGCAATCAACGCCTCCTCCTCTCGCAATTGAAACAAACACAAATATAAAAAGGAAAAAGGATATTAACTTAAAAAATAAGCCAAATTTTAAACGCATAACACTACACGTTTCATCTTCCATAACGGCTGGTCACCGCGGGAGACTTCGACCAAAACCCTCCATAGAAAACTTTACATATCTTATCGTATAACGTACGAAGTCTTTCTTTTCAAGCACGGCTTCTGTAAGAACTATACAGATTCAATGAAAAATATAAAATTTAACATCAGGAGACTATCAGAGGTGAGGAGAGTTGGAAATTTAAGTTGTGAATATGAAGACTTATATTTCAATTTGAAGGCGAAACGGCAGGTCTATCGTGGAGTTGGTTTCATGACAAAAATAACATGATAAAAATAGAGACAGTAATAGGGATATCAGAACGAGGTGCCTTACTCACATTAAATATTAATAATCTCAAACTTGCTATTATCCGAGTCCACAGAAGCTGCAGATGCAAATAAAATTTAATAATTTTATAAGACTAAAGCTTTAACGCTAGCTAAAACCAGAAAAAAACTATATATATAGTGATTGGAGACCTTAACGCCAAATTTGGTACCCCAAAACCCGAGGAACACCTAATAATGAGGCCATATGGATATGGAGACAGAAATACATCAGGAGAGAGAATGATAGAGTTTGTTTATGAAAATAACCTGTCAATTATAAGTACCTTTTTCTACAAAAAAAAAAACAAAAAACAGATGGGCATGGAGATCCCCTAATGCCAAAAAAATGAACTGGATTATATTCTATCAAACTTCGCTTAAAACTTGCAAAGTATTGAAGTCCTAAACGTAGAGTACCCATCGGACCATAGTCCTGTAAGAATTAAAATAAAAACTAAGGTGTCCAAAAGTAGAGCAAGCTATAATAAAAATACAAATCATCAACTTAAAACCGAAGAACTGGTTTCCGCATACACTGAATCTCTACACATTAACATTACAAGCTTATTAAAAGAAGAAGTACAACTCACACCACAAGAATACTACGACAAAATTGATAAATATCATAGAAAACTGCTTATCAAATGCGCTTTGGAGGAGGCCGTCACTTAAGAGGGGTTCTTGCATTGAGGAAATAAAAATAACTGGTAATGAATCAAATAATGTTTAAAAAAATGAAATGATAAATATCAACAACAATTAAATGTAATGAAGTAAATAAACGTGAATAATGATAATGATGAATGATGTGATTGGCAAGAAATAAAAAGCTTTTTATTTATTATTTAATAATTTATTTTATTATTTATTTAAATTTTAATTTAACTCCTTTTATTTCACTATAGGATATGAAATTTATTAAAAGTAATGAGCGTATATGTAAATAAGTTTCAGAAAATATTGAAATATTGTAAGACAAGTGTAATTTTAGAGAAATAGTGGTTTCATCATCTGATGAGCCTATTCAACAAATATATGAAAACATAACGAGGGATTTTAAAGACATGGGCATGAATTTTGCGATAGGTAAATATTCTCGATACTGAGGTGTACTTAAAGATATTTCTGTAGGACGCAAGGAAGAAAAGTGCACAAATTTCCAAATCTGTATTTCGTGATTTGAGCGAAATAGAATTTCAACCCAGTATCACGGTTTCGTTTCGGCAGATTGCTGTTGTGACAACTTAAGTAAGCAAAGTCGCTTTATAGTTTTTAGCTCTGAAGAATTGCGACAACTTACTCTAAATAGTGGAGAATATTTTATAGACGGAACTTTTTATTGTTGCTCTTAACCATTTTCTCAACTGCACGATACCCACGGTGACAAAGGGAGTGGTCTAGAAACTACAAAAATGAAGTCTTTAATATTCGCTCTAATGTCGGACCTTAAAGAGAAAAGATAGATTATTTTGTTTAACATGATAAAATCTCAAATACCAGAGTGGAACCCACGTACGATTTACACAGATTACGAAAACACAGCTATGAATGCTATTTTGGAAGAATTTCCGACAAACTTCATTGCGGGGGGTGCTATTACCATTGGACAAAAAATGTTTGGAAGAAAAGAAAAAAAGTTTTGGATGCACAATAAATAAATCGTGGCGAAGAATAGTGGCACTTGAAAGTGCATTACTACTTTTCCCTGACAACGAGATTCGAAATGATTGCAGTATGTAAAATCTAAATCCAATAGCAGTGCAAATGGAAAGGTTTCTTTAATACTTAGAAAATTTTTGGTTTAAGATGCATTCGTGTACGTGATAAGCATTTTTGGCGAAATCCACAGAACTACCAACGTTCTCGAGAAGACGTTTTACTCCAAAATTAATAAGCACACCAACAAAAATACTGCGACTATTATGATTACTCAATGTCCTGGAATACATTCATAAGATGGAAATGGTTTCAAAAAAGAAAAGGAAGAATCAAATTACTAATGACGATTACATAACTTTTAGAAATTGTGAAAAAAATTTCAATTGGTCACCCAATAGAAAAATTGCGTGCATAAGTTTTACGGCTATGCCACACAAACTTTGCCGTCTGGCAATTTTTTTCCGGCTTTGCTTTAAATATTGTATCAAGGAAGTTTGACTGGAAGAAGTCTAAGACTAGGTATAATTTAATTTGTTTTGGAAGAAGACTAATAATTTGATTTTGTTTTTGAAGAAGACTAGACTACAATTTGATGTTTTTTTGGAAGAAGACTAGACTATAATTTAATTTCGTTTTTGAAGAAGACTAGACTTACTATAATTTTTTTTTTGTAAATATAAAATCCAAGAGATGATAAAGCTCATACATGGGACACACTAAAAGTTTTGCACTTCTACCTAAACGGAACTATTTGTTCGGAAATTGAAAGTTCATAAAATTTGTTGTTGTTGTTGTATCCCTCATGAACTACTACTACATTCCACGCGAGCACTAGAGGGCTCGCGTGGAATGGTGCTCACAAATGCTACTGAAGTACGACCATGGACATTCTTATGCTGTTTATGACATTGTCACAGGAGACGAAACGTGGATTTATTATTTTGAACCCGAAAAAAAAACAGCAATCTTGTGAATGGGTGTTTGAAAATGAAAACAGGTCAATAAAAGTGAGACAGGCGACAAACGTTGGTAAAAAAAATTATCGCGTTTTTTTCTCAGCTACGTTATGGGACCCCATCTGTACAATTCCACTTGAAGTTCAAAAGAGTGTTAATGCCGACTGGTATTCTACCATTTATTTACCAAGGATGCTAGAAAAAGTTTGCGAAAGACGACCCAAAAGCCGCATTCTCCTACACCATGATAACGCTTCTTCAAACACGACCAACAAAACAAATTCATTTTTAGCTTCCGAAAAAGTACGTATCTTCACGCATCGGGCGCATAGGCCTGACCTAGCACCATGTGATTTCTGTATTTTCCCCAAAATCAAAGATTTGATGAGAGGTTTTACTTTTACCAACTCCGAAGAGGCAATGACAGCGTTCAAACAGCACGTATAAAACATGCCTTAAGATCTGTGGTCCTCCTGTTCCAAAAAATGGTTCGACCATATGAAAAAATGTAAAGGAGATTATTTTGAAAAGCAATAACTTAAAATTTTGGTCATAACATGTTGTTTTTTTAAGTTACGCTAAACTTTTAGTGTGACCTACGTATAAATAAGTGTCACAACGCTATTTGTTGGAGCTATCGTTTGATTTTAAAACACTCACGATACCACCCGGGGGGTCACCAGGAGTATCGTGGGTTCGCACTGTCTTTTCACTGTTTTACGTTGAAAAGTAAGCTTGTCGCCATGTCTACTCCGCAATGTGTCTGCCACAAGAATCGCGGCGTACGGCGTAAACGTAATAAAATTTACAAAAATATGATCTATTTGCGGAATATGTGTGTGAAAAAGTTGTTAAAATGGTATTTAAGTATAATAACATATTCTACAATGTTGTGGAGTACAAATATTTAATTAAATTTATAGAAATTAAATATCTACTTATATGCATATCTTCTTTACCATTTAAATCACAGCACATATTTATATTTTTAAAAATGTTTTATTTATATTTTAATAAGCTTCATAGTTTACTACGTTTTTTTTCTATTTTTTTATTAGCACGTTTCTATTATTATTCTATTAGCACGTTTGTTTTCTATAATAAGCGACGTGTTTTTCTTTCCATCAAAAAATGCTTTTTTGTTATTTAAAAAAAAACGAAGAAAATAAATACCTCTGCAGAAGTGCGACCACCAGATGCCTGGAATAAATAAAAGTGCTGTTTTTATTTTTGTTGTGTAATCGAAGTCATCAGAAGGTAACATTTATTTTAAATGTTTAGATAAGACGTTATAATTTTTTTCAAAAAAAGTGTTATGCAAATAGTCAATTTTCTTGATGTTAGGAAATGTACGACGGTTGTCACTCTTCAACTGCCTACCATGCAGGGGATTTGGCGTACGTTTGTATTTCCCTACAGTCCTGATTATAAGATATTTGATCACTTGACATTAAATGTTGATATGTCTTTCAGTTTTAAACTACAAAACTAGTGACTTGTAAAAAAAAATAAAATAACGAGCATCTGTCATTATTAATTGTTGGTCCATCTAAAATTTTATGTTGAGACACTTCACATTCTCCGATGATGAAAAATAATTTTGGTACACATACGAGTACAAAGTCAACAATTCACTTGTGAGTGTACTCTCCGTGACTTCTTTACGCGGCTTTTTTTGCAATAGCAAGTTGACCGTATCTAACTGAATAGACTTTTGATTAACTTAAAAATGAAATAATTTTCTTGAAATGACAACAATTAAAAATTCGTTAAACGTAAAATAATACTTGTCATTTGAAAAGGGAGAATATACTTTAAGAATAGTCTTATCTAAGTGGAATTTTAAATAATAATCTGTATTGGCCTGATGCCTTTATAATTTTCCGTTGCGCTCTGCTTAGAATGGAGCCGTAGGTGACTCNNNAATATTACCGCCACTGATTTAGGAGCTCTGAACTCTGCCTGCTAAACACCTTGAGTGGGCTTTGGTTCCTTCTGCGTGATCCTAGCGGGTATTGCCCTCACCGGCATCACAGGAACAGGGTTGGCAGTAACGGGGTTTGCGGAAGCCCGTGGATTGCCAAAGTTTTTGCTTCTCTTCGTTTTTCTCACCACCGTGGCCCAGAACTAATTGTTTGTAATCAATTTTACCTCTGCCTAATTCTTTAGAAATATAGGTGTGTATACATCCGCATCAGATGATGTTAATTTAAAAAAATCAGCGTCAGCTGATATTAAAAGACCTGCATCACCAACAATCCTGGTTAAAATAAAATAAAAGAACAAGCCTTATGATGTACTTTACGCTTTCTCTGAATTTTTGTGTCACAAATTAAGACGCCGGTCATTTCACGACGCTTTGCCCAAACCGCAGTAATTCGGGATGAGATGTCATGGTAGATATCACCAGACGTATAAAGAACAGATCCCATTTTAAATTTTAACGCTAGGCCACTTCTTCAGCTCTTCAAAGAGACTTAAGATCCGTGGTATTACATGCCATGTACTCTATTTTTGCGATATTTAGCTTCACACTCCCGTTCTGAAGTCAACCTTCCACATGTTTACGTGTCGCACTAGGTGCCCTAGTTGTGGATCTAACCGAGCGATACATTTAAGGTGCGACGCGTGAATTAGTGAAAGCATTCCCATTAAAGTAACGTTCCCACTATGTGTATAAATCTGGTACTAAAGTAATTGATTAATTTTGTTTTGAACGACTAACGTGTTGCTAACCTCGCGGTTTTTACAAATTCAGCGAAGTTTTCACAAATTCACCAGAGTGTTTAACCCAAGACATCACTATTTGGATTGATTGGATTAGAACTAAGGCTGTCTTCCGGGAGACCGAACTTTAACTTGGTGCTACTTTTTAAATACTGGGTGAGCTGTTTGTTGGGTTTATGGCTCGCCGATCGGCGTTCGGTGCCAGGCTAAAAAGAGAGATTTGTCCCTGAGATCGGCGGTAATAATGTCGAGTGATGTCTTTTGTGCGCTAAAATTGAGCGGGTCGCTAGCTGGCGTTGGCCGCCGTTGTCGGATCGGTGTGAGCCGCTATTACTCGGGATCTCCTAAATCTCGGGGGGACGTTCGTGTCCGGCGCGTAGTCAAGAAATTAGTACAAAGACGTTTAACGCACTCTTCGACATACACGATCTTAAAGTATAGGTTTTCGAGTTTTCTTCTAGAAGTTTGGAAAATATGTTTAAAAACCATTGCCTACTTTTTTCGTAGCAAGATACTAAGCATTTTTAAAACAATATCCTTTTACATAACTGGTAGATTTTGCGTAATTAAGAAACAAATTCAAAGAATAGTTTCAGAAAAAAAGACTATCAGGTAAAACATTAGGTTAATTCATAAGAGTGGCATCAGTAGTAAAATCCGTTCAATTAACATAACATAAAAATACTTACATAAACTTCCTCGTCACGCAATCGGATTTAAAGTAACATAATCTACAATTCTATCAAAATTAGTAAAAATCAATTCACAAAAACATGCATAGCTTTACGCCAAGTCATTTACAACATATGCAGAGAATATTGAGTGCTCTCATTCTGTACGCATTTATCTTAAACGTAATATGAGAGCCAAGTTCAATACTCAGAATATGCAACTCCGCTGACTTGTCCATCAACGTTTGAGATATATAAGGAGAGTCAAGTCTAGATTACCGCAGTACGTAATACTTAAATTAAACGCCCATCCCGGAAAACGAACAGATCGCAGCTGAATGTGACCAAAGGCCAAAGGGTAGTGGCGTCCAGCCGTCGCTGATCGTCGCGTCACAGTCTTGGTAGTGTTTTGCGCATTAACAAAAGTGAAGGACGTCGAGTTTGAGGCAGCTATAAAATCTGTCCTCTTGTTTACCTACCGAAACTGAAAAAATATAGGTAAAAACTTTATAGGTACTCGTCACACAAAAGTCCCACTCCATCAGAAATCAAAACATGTTTGTTGTGTCGGTAGATATAATATACCACATAAATGTAAAAGCATTAGAATTAAAAAAAAAAACAATAACATTACCAGAGCTTTTGAACTAGTACCAGATGTCTGTAAAAAGAAATCATTTTAGCTAATTTCAAATTGGTTGCTGTTTTTACTTGTCGAAGTGAGTGAAACTCCAGCTTCCCTCATAACTGAGCAGAGCACAACACGGATTTTCATAAAAAAAGATTTAGGTTCTTCTCTGCCTAACCAACGGCACAAGGTCAGGCCAGTTTTGAATAATAATAATAAAATATATAATTTTCTAAACAGATATTCTTGTGATTGTCTGTATAAATCTAGAAAACTACTACTTGAAAAGATTCGGAGAAAGAAGTCTGAGTTCAGCCAGCTTGTATTTTTCTTATAAATCTTATTTACAAAAATATATTACTTATATAATCCATATATGTATATTAATACGTGATGCCAAAACTTTGGACCCATTTGACGAAAATTGCGCAAACACAGGATCATAAACTTGGGCACAATTATAGTTTATGTATAGGAGAAGTGCAGAACGGTAATATTTTTCAATGATAATGCTTTTAAAGTACATTAAATCAATAAATAAAACATTACCCACACTACTTACCATGCATTTGACATACACACAAATAAATAAATAAATAAATTGAAGATAACAATAAAATATCACAGATGGCGCACCACACAATTTGGAAACAAGTAGTTGGTCTTGAGAAATGAAGATGGCGTTATTATTAACAAGATATTAAAATTTATTATGGTCGAATTTCGACCAACGGATGACCACTAGTAAATAGAAATACTTAAATAGATACCAGAATAGTTTATAGAAATGGCATGTGGAGCAATGAATCCTAAGCATTTCGGTTTTCCAAATATTCTGAAATCTAATAATGCTCCTTACCAAGCAACTTAAATTTAATACAGTTTTTAAGTTATTTGATGATTAGTCTGCAAACATGATCAGGAAGGTTATTGTAAAAACGTATTCATTGGCCCATGAAAGAATAACTAATACCATGGAGAGAGATATATGCACAGAAATATTGTTTATATTCCTCGTATTTACAGATTATACATCACAATTTTTCTTAAGTAAGTTATATAAACATTTTTATGAACATAATATGTCCATAAAAATGTTAATATATTATAGTTAGCATTATTATTTATGTTAACTATATTGTAGTTAATAAGTTTTATAAAATATATATTGAAAATTCGCCGTTAGAATATTATTTTTTAAACTTTTCCTTAAGAGAAAATTTTGGCCTAAGTTAGTAAGTTCGCGTATAGCCCTCTTTTGCAAGACATTTTTTTATGTGATAAGACTTACAAGCAAGCAAGCAAGTGAACAAGCTCACGGCTCTCTTGATGGTAAGAAATATCGTGGCCTATGAACACCATAGATATTATAGGTTCGTGAATGTTCTTTGACCGGGATGTTAGGCTTATTATTCAAGTCTAACGGCTACCCTACCCTCTTGACCGGAACACGACAATGTCGTTATGGCAGCAAGAATAGGTAAGGCGGTGGAT
>NJDD01000714.1:245528-262112 GCA_002245505.1 Calephelis nemesis | reverse complement strand
TGTTGGCAGCGACCCATTTAACCTATGCTCGCCTCTTACGAGCTGGCTGAAATATTAATGGAATATGGATATTGTGTTTACCTCCCCAGAGATCCCCAGATTTTTGTCATGAGTCATAGTTTTATTTGAATTTTAAAATAGAAAATAATAAACCACTGTGGCCTACTAGGTAATTGAGATGAGTACGTGTTCCATGTGCTTGAAAGGATTAAGAGTGAAGAGTTGTAAGACCCGAGTCTAGGAAGCATGTATGAGAGTCAAGTCCAAGACAGGCTGAATAGAGTGTGCCTACCGGAGTAAAACGTGAATGACTGTTGGAACATTTTAAAAAATAGTATGGTGTATGTCGCGAAATAAGTATTTGGGAGTGCAAAGTTATACAAGTAATTGAAGGTTGGCTTGAGATGAGCACTTAGCTCTTTTAGAGGGAGGTGAAAAATAGTACATGACTCTTCAGGCTAAAAATTAATTCAATAAAAGACAGGTTCATTGTTCAGCGCGCCCATCTTACTGATTTTCACAAACATCAGTACCACAGTAGCCACATAAAGCTATAAATTGCTACTGGAGGTTACACTCCTCACAAACACTAATGTTATTTCCAGAAATTGCTTACTCTCTCTAATTCGGCCGCTCTTGTGAAGTCAATTAACAAAGTACAAATGTGTACGGTACAGTAGTAGTCTACAGCTTTATGGTGAGCCAGCTGTAATTTTTTATAGGGCCGCTTTTTTAGCCCGTCATTCTCCTTGGTATTTTGTCTTATTTATAGTTAATATGTAATGTGCTCGTATGTAAAATTAATTGTCGCAGTATGGATTCATACCTTAGCTTTGCAGTTGCTTCCAGTACACTGAAATAACAACATAAATCTAAAGTTGGAGATCGAACGGTCGAGGGATGAGAAAGGATTTATTCATTGAAAAATTAGGAAAACCAGAATTGCAGACTGGCGGTTCAATCATGAATAGTGAATTTGATTTCACATTGGATCATGGTAATTTTACCAACAACAATTGGTTACAAAGTGAGTGTAATAAAAACTCATACTTTCATAAGCACTGCAATGTGTGATTCCCCAAAATCTATAATATAACCTTAACATAGTTATAAACGACATCGATTACATCCCCAATGAAATTGGCATTTTACAAATATACAGACACGTGAGACTTATAAAATCGTGTTTCCCTACACTAAAGAAAGGATCTTGAAGCGTTGAGACTGAAAAAGAGTTACCGATACCGAATCTGATAGTCAAGTATACAAAATCTGCCATGAACATTGAGCGGTCAAGCAGCTTTTTGCTCGATGGATGGATGCCTTTTTGGTCGTGTTGATGGGTGCCGTGAAATTATTAAAACATTTAACGGAGGTGAATCAAATGTCGCGGTCGACTTACGGTTGTCGAAATTGTCGAAAGCTGGATTTACTGTTATGATTAGTGAATGTTTCTTTCCGAGGTATTGCCTATTAAAGGGAAGAGAGGTCAAGTGTAGAAAAAAGATAGTGAAGAAAGTGAAGTGAGTGAAGAAGTGTAGAAAGAGGGGACGAGACACGATAACTGTTTTAGAGGATCTGAAGATGGCTATTGCAGAGTGGTATATGTACTTGTAGTTGTTTATCACTTGTTTTAGAAAAAGTTGGGGAGATTCGACCTCGCAGTAGGATCCTTCTTTACAACAATAACTCAAGCGATCTATCTATTATTTGTAGATGACAAATGGAATTTCTGGGTCACACGCCGTATAGTCCCGACGTCGCTCGATACTTGTTATTTTTATTGATTTCCGCAAATATACCTAATAATCTTCAAAGAAAAACGTTTTATGGACGCCATCAAGGAGACCACTTGGATAGCTATTCTACTTATGCTTTTCTCAGAGTGAAGATACATCGTTGATATGCGATGTATGTATGTATGTCATAATAAGTTTCGAGGATAGACTGTCTCACTTACGAATACGCACTACCGAGTTTCAGGTAAACAACGGCCATTGTCGTTTTTGGGTTTCTGGTTACTTTAGACTTAGTTCAATATTACTTTCCACCTGGAAATCCGTCTGCTTTATTATCAATGCTATTAAAATTAAGTATTCAAAAATCTATACCTACTCGTCATATAAAATTTATTCCGAAATCAAAACGTATGTATCAATCTTACGAGTATTAACGTTATAATAATATCAAATAAATTAGAGAGCACTAAAGAAAACTAAAACGTTACATTACCGAAGCTGTTGAATTAGAACCAGAAGCCTGTAAAAATAAAATCATTTTAGCCAATTTCAATTTGTTGGCCCTATTGAGGGATGATTGCCTAGGTATATGTTAGTACCCGCGTATACTTTCTGTATATATAAGATAGGGACATCTTACATACAACACAGAACACATAAACTTCATAGACGCAAATGGACGGTAAGTCATGTAATTAATTAAATATTTGGTTTGTAACTGTAATAGCGCAAAGCACTAAAAATTATGTGATGGGAGGGAGCATTAGGAATGCATGCATTCTGCATGAGACGTTGGGGAATGATATAAACAGTGTTTTATCTTAAACATACCATGCACATACTAAACTTAATTATTTCTACTGGTAGAATGTAAAGATCAAACGAAGGGAAAGGGTGAAGGTTTTATGTTTTATGTTGTCCCAAGGTTTTATGTGTTTTAACTTTAGTTTGAGTTTTGTTATGCCTGCAACCCAGCAGATCACGACGTGCTGATGGCAGTATTAAAGCTTTAAACATGGTTTCGCAGCTATGGACAGGGAGGAAGACAATTAGTTCAGGCAGCGGAAGCTTTGGTGTCCTAGTTAAATCTCAAAAGGGTTGTGCCCCAAGGTCGCTTTTCTATTTACATTATTCGTAAATTCCGTCACTATGTTACGATCTTCCTTCTATAACCATAAGACCGATGACCTCAAAATCTACATGAACTCTCTTCTCTTCGAACTTTACAACCCTGTTATTGCCATTAATTATAATTAAGTATCGAAGAGGGGAGTAGATATTTAGTGATAACACGTGTTTGTTTGCATGTGTTGCATCTTGAGCATGATGTTTGTGAATGTCGTATTACATCATTATTGGATAAATATGATGTCTTCAGTTTGTTAGTAAGATAAGGTTTGGAGCCATTTAAAACATTTGGGTTTGCATTTATATAATGTTATAGTATAGATAACTTAACTTCTAATTGAGCTTATTATAAAGTAATGAACAAATATGACGGTAATGACGACTAGCAATGACAGTACGTCTTTTTTAAATTTTACATATTTTGTCTGATCTCTGCTTAGTGACACCAATGTGAAGATCAAACTGCAATTGAATGTGTTTTCTCAGGACAGTTTGCATTATGAATTGCCTCACCGTTAGAACTTTGAGATAACCTAATTATTTTCCAACCTCTGCGGTTGAAAAATGATTAGGTTTGTTTAAGAGAACTTTTAATATTGCTTTATGCGCTTTCTCCTCACGAAAGATATGTGACTACACTAAGTTATGACAGATTGAGCTAAGGCGTAATAAACTGATTTTAAATATTAAAAATTAACTATATACCTTATTTTTTTTAAAAAGAAAGATAAGTTTTCGGAGTCTAGACACTACAGCTTGAATATGATATTGGTAGGCAAACAAGCAGACGGATTTTCTGATATTGAAATTCACGCCATTTAGAGACATCCAAGTTGGTAATGGTGCGTTGCCAACCTGAGGCCGGGATGTTAGGCCTCGAGCAAAAGTAAGTTTTCCGGTTTCGTTATTCTTCGAAACGAAACACATCAACGACAAGCAAGACAAGATAAGGGTAAGGGAGTGGTACCAATCCGGGCGAGTCGCTGCAAAACTCTCGTCATATGTCACGGTGTTAGGACGGTAAGTCTATGCTCGCCTTTAACGAGTTGCCTGGCAGAAAGGCAGATGGTCTATTCTGCAAATGAGCACAGACCAACACGAGAAATACTAAAATTTTGTTTGAAGTAAAGCACACTGTGCCAGGGCGCATCAGCGCTGATTTATTCGGTGCGGATTTCTGCGAATCACCCCTCGTGCATTTCGTGTTGCAGCCTACCAAAGATCATCTTCATCATCAGCTGGAGGACGTCCACTGCTGGATATAGGCCTCCCCCAAAGAGTACTACAAGTCAAGGTCACCAGCCGCTTGTATCCAGCGACTCCCCACGACTTTGACCATGTCGTCGGTCCACCAGGTGGGAGGTCGTCCAACACTACGTACTCCGGTGCGGGGCCACCACTCGAGAACCTTTCTTCCCCCGCGGTTGTCAAAGATCACTATGTTATTATTGTGAATAGAGCACTAATGACATTTCAATTTCACTAATGACATTCAATTTGGAACTTTTGTAAGACAACAACTAGAGGCGCCATTTTCCATACTTGACGATTTTAACGTGGAGTCGTCTTTCTACCTTCTTCTCTACTCTTTGACGCTGAGTTAAAGAATGCGCCTCGACCCGACACACTCCGACCCGCTTAGATGTGTGCTATCCTTAAAAATATACTATAATCTCGACTTCTTATAATGTTGTTACGTAAAAAAAATATAAGAAAAAGTATTCGATTCGAAAATAATTAAAATAAATTGATTACCGTATGTTTGTTAAATGCTTGCGGTTAATTGCTTTGCTATCTACCTATATACGGCAATTTGGTATTGCGAGAAGTGTGTTTTAAAGTATCAGGCAGCGGATAAGCACACGGGTCTCCCGATGGTAAGAGACTACTGTAGCCATATACAATAGACATTATAGATGGTACAGAATCGTCGATGTCCTGTGCTTTGTTTGTCGGTGGTAGAATGTTGGGTTATTGTGTAAATCTAGCGGCTACTCTACCCTGTGACTCGAAACATGAACTGTCCTTATGATGGCAGGCATAGGTAACATAGTGGATCCCTACCCGAGCAAGTTGCTATACCGCATTCTACATTAATGGTATAATTGGTATTGACCCATCTTACCTATTCTCGTCTCTTGCAAGCGGCTTGATAGGGAGGCAGATGGTCTATTCTACACCGATGACCCGGACCAATACGAGGAAAATGCGGATGTGACAACATTTTTACTTCACCGATTTTCAAAAATATCTAAGTACTTTTTCAGTTGTTTAGTTTTAGTTTACGTAACCTAATCCATACAAAAACTAGAGTAATATGTTTTTAGTATAAATTTGAATTTTGTTTTGAACACCCGTTGAACGTGTCCACGTGTACGTTATTGGTTGGATGTCAATTTTAGATAGTGTTCAGTTAAACAGCCGTCTTTAAATGTCCGTGTAGTAAAACGGTTGGAGTGCGACTGATTGTTTGTTAAGCTACGGAAATCGTTACCGAAAAACATACGGAGAACGCTTTAAAATAATTCACTACTCACGTGAGCTGAAGACTTGCTCCCGTCACACTGAAAACGTAACATTACATTTGGTACTTTTTAATGAGTTTCATTTTCAAATAAGTTCTTAAATCTAATATATAAAATTCTCGCGCCACGGTGTGCGCGATTGAAATCCTCATGAAATGATTCTCATGAAATTTTGTGAGCATGATACACATCATCTGGTCTGAGAATCAGTTAATATCTATTTCTCATACCCCTAGGTGATGAGGGTGACTCACATCTTTTTTTTTGCTAAAATTACATTTAAAAAAAAATTTAGCAGAATAACGCCTGCCGGGTCAGCGAGTAAGTTTATGTGATGTTTTGTGTGTACCGGCTTAAAATAAAAATAGATCATTAAATGATCTATTTTTGTTGATTGGTAGAAGAAGGCGTTACTTTGCGGTAATACATACAAATACATATTATTTAAATGCAACTTGCGGTAATACATACTTAAATGCAAATGAAATTACAGATTAATAAATTCATATATATAAAATTGAAAACTAATCATTTTTATTCAGACATATTTTTGTGTCCCTCTTGTAAGTGTGTCTTTGTCAGAAGAAATTCTGTCGTATTGTTACGTGCTAAGCAGTGCCAGTTGGTACAAGACCTTGAAGTGACTCATCGCTAAGTCGTGTTCCTTGTTGTTTAAATAGTTTATATGGGGTCACATCCTGCTTGTTGGATGCAAACACAAAATACGCGGCAAAAAATATCCACAACTGTCTATGGCACCCAAGCTTACAGCAAATGCGACGATTGTTGCGTTTGTGGCAACTACATAATATAATGGCCAGATAAAGCTATTTTGTAAAACTTCTTTTTGGGGCCATCATTATTAGTGCGGAGTAACAAAAGTTTCACTTCAAAAAAACACTTTATGTATAGCGCAGTGCGACAGATGCAAGCACCCCACATCTTTTCAAGTTACCTTAGTTAGCACAGATCAGCTTGCGGCCTAGCTAGCTGGGAGCTAGCTTAAAGACATTTCAGCCGGCGAAACAAAGATCACGAAGAACGCAACAGATTCGGCGTTAATAAACAATGGTATTTGTGGATCCTTACTCTAAATAATATACGTCATATATGTATATATCATATAATATACGTCACATTTGTCTATAATAGACAAATGTGACGTCATATTTCTCTTACACGTCGATACAGAGCCATCTGGGGTCCCACCATGGTTAGGTACAGTTATAAAATGAAGACAAAAAATTAGAATGAGAATCGAATGAAACAAGAATTTCTCGGTAATCTTATAATATAAAAATGAATCGCTAAATGTGTTGGTTAGCGCATAACTTCCGAACGACGGTACCGATTTGGCTAATTCTTTTTTTATTGTATTTGTTATTACCAGGAGAAGGTTTTTATGAAAAGAAATACCGGGAAAGTTGCGGGGAAAATAGGAACAATTTTACTTCAATATTGCCGGAGCAGCTAGTTTCTTATAAAAAAACCAACGAAGAGCGGTAAAATGAGTTTACTGAATGTGAATATCTCAGTGTTTATTGCGGCAAGATGTACCTCAGCACTGGTGTTCAGTATTCCTCATTAAATAGTATCTTCACGCCCATATCCCCGAAGAGGTAGGCAGAGGTACAACCAAGGCACCCACGACTAGCCGAAGACACTAAGTCCCACAATGTGATAGGTGGCAAGCCTATCGCCAACCGGGCACATTTCCAATCCCGACCAACATTTTGTAATTAGAAAATTGGAAAAATCCGATTTTCTTTTTTCGGCTGACCTGGGATTCGAACCCGGGACCTCTTGCAGTCAAGTCCAACACCCGGACCGCTAGACCACAGAGGCGATCATTAAAGAACATTAAATAGTTACAGCAATAAATGAAATTAAGATACTTTAGTATGATGAAAATAATAAAAAAATAGAAATTAAAAATGAAACATTCGACTTAGTAGGTATTGAATGTGATAGTTATAAGTAACGTCAAGTTTAAGTAATTATGTAGTGAAGGAGTTGTGAATGTGCCGTGACTGTGAAACTGTATTTCAAAGTGTAAAGCAGCATCACTTTTTAAAAAATAATATCACACGCAAACTACACTTATTACTCATCACATCACAGTTCTCAATACATTTATGAGAATTTAATGTATGTCAAAAAAAATCTATGTATGTTTACAAAAAAATGTGATGTTCACAATGTAAATACGAGAGATAAAAATAATCTAGCCGTATACAAAACTCGTCTTCATAAAATTAGTAAATCCTTTTTCGGTCAATGTATACGTTTTTACAATAAGCTGCCCATTGGCATTAGAGATCTACCTATAAATAAGTTTAAAAAATGTATCAAAGCAAAATTATGTCAAAAAGGCTATTATACGGTCTCAGATTATTTGGAAGATGAACATGCTTGGGGATAGAGATTTCAATCTCCCACTGCAATTTGTAATGTAATTTGTTGTACCTTTTATTTTAAGTTAAAATCAGATTGTAATTTGTATTTTTAAGCTAGATTATATTGTAAATATTATTATTGAAAGAAGACAAGCCCGCTGAGTTTCTTTCGCCGGATCTTCTCAGTGTGAGGCCGCGATTCCGATCCGGTGGTAGTTTAAAAAAATGTCGACGCGCACAAATACCACTTGTATGGTTCATGTGAATAAAAAAAAAAAATCTTCACCTCATCACTCAGATAATGTGTCACGTGTTGCGAGTGCCGCGTAATGTTTATAAACAGTTTTTTTTTAAAACAAACTGCTCCCTGAGTATGTCATTTAGTTCCGACTACTATAAAAAGTATAGATATGATTTATATGATGTATGTATGTGCAATGCTGTTCTTATATACCTTATTCATAAAGTTATAACAAAAGTTTTAGGTTAAAGGTACTTATATTACATTTCCCATTTCCCAAAAGACACCTGCGCCGAGAAAGACATAGTAACCTTATCGTATGTGATGGAAAACAGTCTGTAACTAGTGGTAACTTGCTACTAGTTAGAGTTGCCTAATAAAATTAACATTGATATCCAAACAATAGTAGCAGTTTTGCACACTCGGGTTTTATAGGCAGTGCACGATTTTATCCCATGGGCAGTAACAAGACTGAAAAAAATACTCTAGACTGAGTGCAGCAAGACAAAGTTGTGTATTTCATATCTACACACTACTCGAAAGCTACTGATTCGAAAAACTTTGTTAACATAGGTATCAAAGAAATGATGGATGGTTTAATGTTGCAAACGTATAAGGATTCCAGGTTACAAGTTATGAAAGTTTCAACTTTTGAAGTAGAAACATTTACATGTCAATCTATATATTGTACCCGAAAAGTAAAACTACTATCTGCGTACTCCACAAGGCACTTGGCGTGAAGAAATGTATGTATGTAAATTAATTCAAAATCTGTTAGAATGAATTTCCGCAAAGTAACGCCTGATGCAAGAAAAGACAGGATCATTGTTTTGCGCACGCATTTTGCTGTACTGTTGAGCTGAACTTGAAAATTTTTATCAGAAGATAAAGATTAGCGAGACAGCTGTTACTTATCGAAGGGTCATTTTTAATCACCCTTTGCCCTTCTCGGTAATGTCCCGAATAGTTAATTATATAAAGGTGATTTGTCACGGTATGCATTCGTACCTTAGCTTTGCACTCGCTTCCACTACACTGTAATTACAACATCAAATTAAAACTGGAGAACGTCTGAAAAAAGCATCTGAAAAGTCATAAAACTGGAAAAACTAGAACTTTAATAGGAGACATACGATTTCTACATAAATAATGATTTGGGTATCGCAAGGGATTTTTAAAATTTTATCCAATACAGGAGATTTGAATCACTAATGGCCACTTGCACGTTCCTTGGTTAAGGATTTAACTCGGAGTTAACGTCTAACTAGGGTTAAATCGCTTTATGTTTGACAGTTTAACTCAATATCAAATGTAACCCGGGAATGTGCAAGTGGCCTTAAAGAATTCGAATTTTGGACGCCGAAACAACAACACGTGCAGAGGTCTGCACTGGGGCTCGTCACCAACAATAGCACGTTGTATGCAGCACTTGAATCGTGTTTTGCAAGCGCATGTGACGTTACAAAACATTACAACCCCAATTACACGTTTCAGATGTAAACATAACTTTGATGTTGGAATATTTAGATTTGTGTTGTCATATTTCTACTATTAACCTGCCAAGGAGAATGACTTTTAAAATTCTTTTGTAAATTTGAAAAGAACAAGCCAGAATATTAAATAAAGCGGTGACACCCTAAATATTGATGACTGTCAATGGTGGCTGTTTACCCAAATTAAGTTACACACAAATACAATTCTACTTAATACTGAGATGTGATTAGTTCATAAAACTTTTTTTATGAATTCTTTTTAATATAATCAGATTTAGTCCTTATATTATCTCTATAAATCATATTTCTTCTAAAATTTCTTAACTGTTTCAATGTGTTTATTGAAAACGCTGAAAAACTCTTTTGTTTAATTTAATAATGTGTAGGGTACACATATAAAAATGTCAAAATTATTAGAATAACAAACAGTTTGTATATCTATAGTAATGTATGTAAGACTAATTAACAATAAAGATTATCAGCAAATGTAGCGTCGAATACTCGGAAAACACACAATAATACATGCACATTTTGGGAATTTAAAAATATACCCTTACAAAACAAAACAAAAATTCAATCTCTTTGCCCACTTTTACAAAAAAAAACAGAGATTGACCTATGTATTGATTAAAATAAAACAAGAAAATCTTATAGCTACTCCTTAAAAAGAATCAAGGAAGGGATATCCCACGGTTTGTTACTATTTTATAAGCTGTTATTTTTTTTATCTCAAGAACTCGTTAGTCACAGTAGAAGAGATTTGCACGTAGTAAAACATAATACTCGTATTATCTACAGCAAAGCGTACCAACTCATCGAGGTCTCCTTATAACAAGCAAAATCTAAATATAAAACTCATGAAAACAGTGTTATTAAAAAAGCTATTGAAACATTTACGTATCTTTCCACCCAGTACACGGCACTGATTAGTGATTGGCAGTCCATGTAGTTGTATGTTACAGTGCAATTAGCAGTGGTACAATATGTCGACGGCCTTACTAACAAAATTCTGCTACTCATCTGTTTAATAAAACTATATTTGCATAACGTATACTATTGTAAAATCTTTTCGGAAACAGTTTTGCGATTCCTTCTAATTCTAAAAAATAACATTTGGAGAAAAAAAATCTTATATTTTACACGTTAACAATGGAAAGCGACACGATATTAATTGTTCCTTATTATTTATCTATTATTCAAACTTATATCTTCATGCATGTCTATATCGGGACTACCAGTTAAAATTAGGACTTGATTAACATTTTCAGAATTTATTTCATTTAAAAACATATTTTATGTTGTACACTCTCAAAATTAGTTTTCGTAATCATTTATATTTTCCTTTAAAATGTTTCTTAAAAATATCTGTCTTTCCGTAATATATTATGTTGGTGCTGTTGCCGTGAACGTTTGAAACATGAATTCATTTTTTCTATTCTATTTAAATAATTATAAATTCTGTTATTTTCAGACAATATCTTAAAGTTTAGAAGGTGACGACTCTTGGTCTGGTAAAGAATCTTTTATTTAGATGATATTATTAAACTTGGAATAATATATAGAAAAAGTAGAACTCCTTAACAACTTTTCTACTGTTTGTTATTACTGTCGCCAAAATATCAGTGAGCAAGGAAGAGCAACGTCACTGCTACTTCGGATTGGAAATATATCGATAGCACCACCCATATCACTTGCCATCGGTAAATTTTACTACATGTTTGTTATTCCATAATGTAAAAAAATGACATAGAAGATATTCATTACCTTTGCGTAACATGGTTTTTCAGACTGAAATATAGACAAGATTTTATACACGAATGAAAATCATGAAAGATAAAATAAAGTTAAAAATATATTCGTATTTAGACATACATTTTGATACTAGAGTTGAAAAAATATAATGTTACTAAGATTTCACCTAATTCTTATAAAAACAATTCATTATGTTGATTATAGATAGCGCCTATTAGTCTAAACACTTACAGTCTCCGTGGTACAGATACCGATCAGCTGCAGTACCTGAGAAGATTTTCATTTTTAAGGATACGTAGAAGCTGAATGATTTAAATAAGATTCGAACTACCATAACATTATGCTGCTAAAGACTGTACTAAGACAGCCGGTAATATAATTCGATTCGACAAATATAATCACCAGAAGGAAAAATACTGCCCATACAAAACATTAAACAGAAAAATTTATTAAGCCATGACATGTGTATGAATGGCAAATTTCACTTACACTGATTCAGGCGTGATTTACAATATGTTGAAGTATATCTCAACTATGAAGCTGTAATAATCGTATTACTGAAGGTTGCACTCCTAACAAAGACTTGCTGTCATTTCCAAATACTGCTGACTTCCTCAAATATTCTGATCTCTCTTCCGTTTTGACATAAGAGTGAGTCAGCAGTATGTGGAAATGACATCAAGTGTTTGTGTAACGTCCAGTAGTAATCTTGCTTCATGGTCACAACCACAAAACGTAAGTGTCTCAACATTATCAAACAAATCAAATAAACAAACAAGTTTAATAACTTTCACGTTGAAACTTCAACGAGACTGAAGATATAAAGCTTTTTAAAAGTATGTAACATATTATGGAAGCGTAATCAATTTATGGTTTCAGTATTTTTTTAAATTTGCGTCAATCTCTTTATGTCACTGCAATCCGTTGCTGAGTTAGGATGTCGTGAACGAAAACCCTTACCACCACAGCCACTGTGATAGTGCTGAGGACATAAACCATCTTCCACTCTCACTCTCTTTCGAAATTCATAGAAATTATAAATATCAAGATAATTTTAAACACTTTACACAACCGCAGTTAAACTTGATGCATAAATACAATTGCAGAATATTTATCGTTTTCTTAATGAAGACTTTACACTGGATGTCCGGTAAGCTATTTCCAAACCAAAGCTAGGACAGTCAGAGATACTGTCCAATGATCATAAGCATAAAAATATCTTCACGCGAATATCCTCGAAGACGTAGGCAGAGGGTACCCACGACTAGCTGAAGAAACTAAGCCCCACAATACGATAAGTGGAAAGCTTATCGCAAACCGGGCACATGTACAATCCCGGGCAACGTTTTATTAAAACATTGAAAATACAAATTTTTAGATTTTTTGTTGCTGGCCAGAGGATCGATGCCTTTACATCAAGAAGTCAAGTCTTACGCTGGACCGCTAGACCACAGAGGTGACATCCGAATCATAATTGATTTTATTACAATTATATAAACTTGAAGTGTCTGTAAAAAGAAAATGTCGGTGACTTTATTTCTATGGAAGAATGCAAGTACTTGGAACTTGAAGAAAATCTTATACCGCAAATAGATGTTTTCTTCTTTAATTGGAAATAAGCTAAAGTTGTTCTTCTGTCTGCCAGCTAACAACTAGCTCTTTTTTTAGTATGTTATAATTAGCTTTAAACGATACCACCAGTTACCCAGAGTAAAGATAGTATGTATATGTTGAAACATTACATGCAATTGTAACATTCGTAACATTACATTCGTAAATAACAAAGCTTACGACCATGAAAAGACAACGGGATAAACTGGGAAATATCAAATGAAAAAATCAGACTAAGCATTAATGAATTTATTAGCCCAGGGGCCCTACCATGAACGCTTATAGCAGTATTATTTCCATCTTGCTAAATGTCTGCCTTTATAAGCAACTTTATTGTATACGTCATAAGGTTGTCTTTCTCGACTGACAATTAGTATTGCTAAAATAGTACTGTTTTAAGAGCTTATGGTAACCCCCCTGTTTTCATTTTGATTTTACCACCCTGTCACAGGAACCCCTTAAATAAGCGGAACATAAATATTTTTTTATCTTTCTTATAATATAGAGCAGGGGTTCAAACTTGAACTGTTGGCGATCTACCTCAATATTGTTAGATTACAGTCGATCGACTCTGCGAGGCTGCAAATATGAGTGATGTCCTACCGCCATAACGTCATGACGTGTTCCGGTTCGGAGGGTAAGGTAGCCGGTAAACTTACTTTTGCTTGAGGCCTAACATCCTGACCTCAGTTTGGCAACGCACCATTACCACCTTTGGTGTCTCCAGGCGGCGTGAATTTCTTACCATCAGGAAATCCGTCTGCTTGTTTGCCTTCCTATTACATAAAAAAAAATGCAGGATTTTCGTCTAGTGGTGGACAATATGCATTTTGGGTCAAGTTGAGTGTAGGTAGGTAGTGTAGTAGTGTGGTAGTGTAGGTGTGCTCTAAATTTCAAATGAAAAAACTCATAATTCTTCAAAATGTCTCCCCGTGTTGGTCCGGGCTCCTTTGTAGAATAGACCATCTGCCTTCCTTGCCAGGCAGCTCGTAAAAGGCGAGCAAAGGCTCACCGTCACTAACACCGTGAATTCAGACTAGGTGGTAGAGTTTAGCAGCGACTCGCTCGGATTGGTACCACCGCCTTACCTATTCCTGCCGCCATAACGTCATGACGTGTTTCGGTTCGGAGGGTAAGGTAGCCGGTAAACTTACTTTTGCTCGAGGCCTAACATCCCGGCTTGTGGTTGGCAACGCACCATTACCACCTTTGGTGTCTCTAGGCAGCGTGAATTTCTTACCATCAGGAAATCCGTCTGCATGTTTGCCTTCCTATATCATAAAAAAAAAATCATGTTCTCTTATAAAATAAACGAGTTGTAGTGTATCAACTGTCTGTCTTAAGTAAATTGTGAATTTGGATGTTAATGTGTGGCACTGCTTGTTTTCAGCATACTTTTCATAAGATGGTAGTTAATACTGAGTGCTAAACGCTTGCATGATAACATATTATGTTTGTCAGTTAGTCGATTGTGATATATAGACTTAATTATCTTTATTTCAGAAAATGAAGAATTGCACAAGTAAGATAGCCTGAATATGACCGTCAGTTTAAGGGCGATTTGCTTCAGATTCGGATATTTGTCTTCAGAGCCTTTACCATGAGTTTGTATAGATTACGTTCAGTCGCCTCTGTGGACTAGCGGTCCGGGTGTTGGACTTGACTGCGTGAGGTCTCGGGTTCGAATCCCGGGTCGACCAACAAAAAGAAAATTGGATTTTTCCAATTTTCTAATTAAAAAAAATGTTGGTCGGGATTGGAAAAGTGCCTGGTTGGCGATAGGCTTGCCACCTATCACATTATGGGACTTAGTGTCTTCGGCTAGTCGTGGGTGCCCTGGTTGTGCCTCTGCCTACCACTTCGTGGATATGGGCGTGAAGATACTTTTTTTACGTTTAGTAAGTTACGTGTCGAAATCTATGACACTTTTGGTCTAAAAATGTGTTTCTCTTAGTTACCAATAGGAGGCGCTGTTCAAAGTTTTCATACAAATAATTTACAGAGACGGTAGCGAGTATAGTAAACTTGACAGGCCATAAACTCATGGTAAGGGCCCTGATATAAAACATCAAATTTTTTTATCGGACGAAGTGGCTTTGACTTTGTGATAGATGTATATAATCTGCACTAGCTTATTTTCAACAAAACATGAGTCCATGTTAAACTGATCTGCTATTTCAGTAGCTAATTCCTCAATGTTTTACACGAAAAATAATAACTCATAAATGGAGCGATATTTACCAATTTATTGAAATCGTGAAAACGTATTTCGAATTAACCCAAAATATTTGATAATTCTGCCTCATAAATATAATTAAACTGAGGAATCCCTGCTTTCGAAGACGGAAAACGTTTCAAATCCTTTTTTTCAGATGATTTTTCAAAAGATGCAGTTTACTTTTGAATGATTTTAATGAACTAAACATCTCAATAAATTATATATCTTGCCTGTATATGTATTTGTAAATAAACATAACCTTTTTTTTCAAACAAATACTGAAGTATTAAGAATTACACACTTCAGAAATAGTAAAAAACTACATGTGCCTAATCAAAAACTTATTATTTATAAAAATAATGTATATTGCATGTCCATTCGTATATATAACCAAATTCCTGACAGTCTGAAATCACTTCCAGTAAAAAGATTTCGAAAGAAGGTATTTGATTTGCTATTAGAGAAGACATATTATAGTGTAAAAGATTTTCTTGCTGACAAGCATTAATAAATAATATATACATATATATTTATATATAAAAATCATGGTTGCTGGGGAGTTTGTTTCGCCGTTTCTTCTCCCGACTGGCTAGATTTGGAAACGCTGGTAGTGTATGGTAGATAGGACTAAAAATTAATCTACCTTCAAATTCATGTAAAATAAATTATAAAACTTATGTTCGTAAATAAATAAAATGTTTATTAAAAATGTAAATAAGCGGTGCGATTTGAATGTACATTTTTTATAGAAATGTGTAACTTCATAAAATTTAACTAAATATTTGCACACAACTATGTGGTAGAATATGTTGTATTCTTAAATATCTTTATAAAAACTTTTAACACACATATTCCGCAAATAAATAATTTTCATTTTATTTCATTTCAAAAAGTTTTCCTTTACCTTGAATCTGCAAAATAATCTCCAGTGTTTAAATGCAAAAGTCAGCCATTTTTTGTTTTTCAACATCCGAGTGTCATCACACCTGTCGCCCAGAGAAGCTGTTATGTCGGGTAATAATAATTCTTAAAACCTTTCTTGGAATTTTCAGCCACCTAACTTCCATGTGAAGAATTAAATCAGTGTGTTCTGCTGGCTCACTATCTCCCAACTGCAATTTAAATAGTCGTCGTTGCAAGCTACGTATACGGATAGAATACACATTTTTTATTGCAATGCCCATAACCTCCTCCAAGTTTAGAGCTTTTGAACATAAAACATTGATGTATAATGAAACGAGCGGGACAGTCTTTCGGAGAAAGAGAACTTTTAAAATCATAAAAAAACATCGCTCTAAAATCTTTTCGACTTAACTCCATTTTTGTTTAGAACTTTGATGTGTGATAAAAAAAACAATTGACAAATTATGTAAGAAGGTTGCAACGTTTTAAAAATATAACATACAAAATTCAAAAAGTTCCGATTAGCTAGAAGTGCAAAACTTTTATTTAGTTCAGTGACAAACACACGAACACATATA
>NJDD01000714.1:225970-245466 GCA_002245505.1 Calephelis nemesis | reverse complement strand
ATGACGAATACCGAAATTGATCGAATCCCAAAGTAAGCAATTTATAGGATACATCGAAATCGACAATGTGACATTTTGACGAGTAAAGTCAACAATAATCTTATCTGGACAAAATATTTTTTAAATTATAAAGGAATCGATTTGTGTTAATGATTACATGGTTTTTAGATGGATTGACATGAAATTTAGGAGAATTTGTTTTCGACCAAAGAATTTTCCAATTTTGTAAGGTATAGATGAGCGCGTTCTGACAAGCAAAGTTCATAAACTTCGTTAAATTGCATGTTGCTCTCGAAGTTTATCGTTTTTGCGAGTGTGTACGCACCTTAAGGTTTTGATTGCAATTGTAATTAATTTTTATAATCAAAAATTTATTACTACGATCAATTCCTGGTACAAAAGGTAATAAATGAGCTCCATGCAGAATTGTGAATTGCGCGGATATTCGATTTTTACCAAAACCAGTGACGTTGTTAAAACTTCGTGTTTAGCAAAATGTTAGTAATTTCGAAAAAATAAATTAAAGCAAGAGTAGGTATGGAAGTATCTTCACGTCCATATCCCCAAAGAGGTTGGCAGAGGCACAACCAGGGCACCAACGACTAGCCGAAGACTAAGTCCCACAACGGGATAGGTGGCAAGTCTATCGCTAACCGAGCACATGTCCAATTCAGGGCAACATTATTTTTATTTAGAAAATTGGAAAAACCAAATTTTCTTTTTGTTGCCCGACCCGGGATTCGAACCCGAGAAGAATTAGTAGTTTGAGATTTGTTACCGTTAAACGTTTTATGATTTAGTAGAAAATACTAGTAAAAAACGTTTTTTGATTTGCACTGTGTTAAATAGCTGTGGTAACAATACGTAACCTTGTCGGAATATGATAAAATTTATGTTAAAAGAATGAAATCATACATTGGAATTGATAACCTTCACTTTTTTGAAGTAGGATAAAAAGTTGCTAGTATAGAAAAATAAGCAAATTATGACGTGACAGCGTTAATTCCTATTTTTTATGGTAAATTTACTACCCTTGAGCATTTTGCCGGTATATGGAAGGATTTCAGTTTAAAAAGTACAACAATTTACTACTTAAAAGACGCATGCAAACTTTAATCGGTGTTTTACTTAATTTTATTTTAAAACTTTACTTAAACCTTAACAATTTTTGCCTTGCAACCGGTCAAACTTAGAAGTGATATTATTATAAGTTATTACAAGAACATTTAAAGAAAGTGAATCCCAAATAAGTGGTAATGACTGTTTTTTATATGGTGGGATAGTTAAGGAATGATCAAAGCATTTTTATCACAACTAGCTTACTATTAACAGTTAGCAACTTTTATCTATATAAAACACAATTCAAGTCTATAAAATGGAATATACTAGTGTTCCGAAAAATGTTCATACGCTTTTTTGGGTTATTTTGCCTGTAAGTTGAAGGATTCCACCACGGTATTCTCACCTTGTACTTATGTGTAGTTTTTATATCCTTTCGTATTCTTGGATCTGGCATGCGATTTGAGATACAGATTTGACACAATTTTAAATTTCAGTTTCGTCGGGACATTTTGTATTTTCTTGGGGACTCGGGACATCATACAAAATGTCAAGGCAATCCCGACGAATCTCGACCATCTGGCAACCTTAGTTAAGAGAAGTGATGCACTCTCCTAGAAGAGCCTTCATCTTGTTATTCTAAAGATACTTATGTTGTGTTCTTAAGGAAACATTTCTTTGGAAGAAAGTGCTAATCTATAACAATGCCAAAAGACGAGAATCCTTACGGAGCTACAAAGTTTACTGCCTACTTTACTGCTAATGTCACTATGTATGTATGTGTGTGTCCTTGGTCATGAACTTGAGGACTGAGAGAAAGGCAGATTTTAAACGTTAGTTTGTTATATCGCAACATAATATTATACGTGTAACGTTTGCTATATTCGAAAAGATGAAACACTCACGGTCTTTGCTTTACTGACATCGATCAGCTGTAGAGCCTATGAATATTTTCATTTATAAAAATATTAGTAGATTTGAACTATGACTTTTTTATGATACTTTTAATCTGCCGAAACGTCATAAGTTCTCATCTTTTTCCTGGGAAGATTAAAAAAATATCCGCTAGGGGCAGCACCGGGGGGTGGGGGTACATATGTTTTGAATTTTCTATTAACAACAACGTTAAACATATTATGTAATATGTATAATATATAAAATTTTATTTGAATTGATGGTGATAAATGTCTAGCGGATAAACAGCAACGTATGAAATTACTCAATCCATCTCTACCAAGTTCAAAATCCTACACTTTTCCTACTACAAACTGGGCAAATTTTCCATCCCAGGCTATCCCTCATTCTTTGCTTATGATAGCAATGAGTATAATTATATTACTACCGGTCCTATTGATACCTACTTTAGATTTGAATGCTTTAGATGACGAACAGCTTCCGAATTCTGGAAACTCGAAAGCACTTCAAAGAGGAAGACAATATTGTTTAAATTACTTTGTGTCAAATATGGAAGACAATGCGAATGATTTTGTGTATTACTTAAGAACAGACGTACAATCTTCTTTTCGAGTCACTGTGAAGTATAAAATAAGTACAGGTTTGGATAAGAATAGTAGCAAAATTATAAATGATCAGTGTCAGTATCCAGCATCTCCTTCAGAGAACTGTTCTTATATTGTTGCTTTACTTTACAAACTTGAGGATTATACTGTACATTACAGTTATGATGTACGCACATGCACATCAAAATTAAAAGAATGGAATAAAGGCAAACAATTAGGCAATAATCCAGACAATGTTTTAACTGTTAGCTATTCCATCAAACGTAAACACCCAAAGAAATCAATAATAAGTTTTACTCTGAATAAAAAAAGCAATATTTAAATGATAACTATGATAAAAAACAGTTCACATCCAGATTTGTTTGAATAGTTCAAAGTAAAAACGAAATTAGTTGTATGTGGAATACTTTGCTAAGCATAAAATATGATGATTACAATTATTTAAGTCTAGACGAACAGTTAATTTTAGAAATAAAAGTTGAACAATTACTAATGAACTTAACTCCGATTGAACCTGGACCAATTGAAATCAAAGTTGAACAAAATAGTTTACAAATAAAGTAATATTCTAATATTAATAAGACGTACATTTAACGTTGTTGTCAATAGAGAAATCAAAACATATGTACTCCTTCACCGGTGCTGCCCCTAGCGGATCTTTTTTTAATCTTCCCAGGAAAAAGGCTAATTTGTCCAATCATAATAAAAATATACCTTTAACACGTGTAGATACTTAAGTCGAAAAACACAAGAGCAATATGACAAAAGCACAATAATATTAAGGAATGTCACCAGTAAGATATTTTCTCTCTTTTCATTTAATTAATTTATCATTTTTTGAAGAAAAATAACCTGATCGTTAAAAAACTCCATTTGTCAAGCAATTACTTAAAATGTTGATGCGTGTGACATTAGATAACTACCTTTGACCTTTAATCCTATTCATTTCTAATATTTTAAAAATGATAAACCTATATAGTTAGTACCTACGAATTTCCAGTTAAGACGTGCTCGTGTGTGGAAGTTTGTACGGTGCGGTCTATTTCCTGAGGATGCCTCGGTGTGGAGGCGAAACATACGTCGAGTGCGATTTGGTGTTTTCTTTGGTGAGTTCTTAAACAAGGTTGGCGACGCAACGGACGTGATAAGTTGTTTTTTTTTCGAGGTTCCGGCTCTATTCGTGATCTTTCAATTTCGTATTCTGAAAAACTCGATAGTTCTAGTAGTGTCACACCGCCGAGAGTAAAAACTAGATGAACTAGGCTCAGCTGAGTGAGTACTCGTAACGTAAATATTGCAAGTCGGCATTCTGTAAGGTAATTTCAAACCTCGAGCGTCGAGTTCGAGTGTTTACAAACACGAATTCACCTGTCAGAAATCCAGTTACAAAATAGGTGCCGAGTTCGTGTGTGAGATACCGGTTGTGGACGAAATTGTTTAAGAATTTTAGTTATTGTGGCTCATTATTTTATATTAAGTGGTATATTTCAAAAATCTAATGTCCTGGGGGGTTACCATAAGCTCTTAAAGCAGTATTATTTCCATCTTGCTAAATGTCTGCCTTTATAAGCAACTTTATAGTATACGTCATAAGGTTGTCTTTCTCGACTGACAATTAGTATTGTTGAAATAGTACTGTTTTAAGAGCTTATGGTAACCCCCCTGGACATAATTGAAAGTCGCCGGCAAAGTACCAGAATTCGGGATATGTAAATTTAAAGTCGATCTAAAAATTTTATTGACTGTTATCGTTTATTGAAAGATATTATTTTACAAGTGATGGACGATATTAAAGTTTTGTGTAAGAACCCTCAACGTCGACGAAGGGGATTAACTAGCAGAGTAAAGGTATGTATCTAAGACTATTATTTCGTGATCGCATTAATGCATCTAAAGCTATGCAAGTTTTTTTTATTCTAACCTACTTACAATATCCTATTAATATTATAAATGCGAAAGTTTGTATGTATGGATGTATGGATGTATGGATGTTTGTTACTATTTCACGCAAAAACTACAAAGCCGATTACGATGAAATTTGGTATGTAGGTAGCTAAAGACCCAGAATAATATATAGGCTACTTTTTATACCGGAGTTCCCGCGGGATTGGGACTGACGCGGGTGAAACCGCGGGGCGCAGCTAGTATTACATAATTATTACTTTCACATATCTTTTTATAATATTCCAAGAAAGTATGAAACATATTTTCCTCACATAGAACCACTCATGACGTTCGTCTACTCCACTTATTGTAGCACTTTTACTGATGTCACCTCTTCAAGTGGCATTTTATTGAGTGGACACGTAGGAAATTTTAGTTAAATATTAAACAAATAAACACCCCTAGACAAGTTACTCATTTTTCGCCGTGTTGGTCCGGGTTCCTTGCAGAATAGATAATCTGCCTTCCTGCCAGACAATTCGTAAAAAACGAGCATACGCTTATCGTCACTAACACCGTGACATCTGAACAGGTACTAGAGTTTCACAGCAACTCGCCAATTGATACCACCGCCTTACCTATTCGTGCCACCATAACGTGCCTTTGTGGTCTAGCGGTTCAGTTGTTGGACTTGACTACATGAGGTCCCGGGTTCGAATCCCGGGTCGGCTAACAAAAGAAAATTGGGTTTTTTCAATATTCTAATAAAAAAAAAATTTGCTCGGGATAGGATATGTGCCCGGTTGGCGATAGGCTTGCCACCTATCACATTGTGGGACTTAGTATCTTCGGCTAGTCGTGGGTACCCTTGTTGTGCCTCTGCCTACTTCTTCGTGGATTTGGGCGTGAAGATACTTTATAACGTCAGTGAAGGATAAGGTCATAGCCGGTCAACTTCATTTTGGTCGCGGCCTAACATCTTGGCCTCAGGTTGGCAACGCACCTTTGATCTCTCGCGACGGCATGAATTTCTTACCATCAGGAAATCCGTCTGCTTGTTTGTCTTACAATACCGTAACAATGAAAAAATAATTTATTTAATCTAACCCAAAAGTATATTATCAACGATACTGATACATAGAAATACTTAAATAAATAAAAAAAAATTAATAAACACCCAGACCTTGAAATGCCTAATGTTAATTACACAAATTCCTGCCCCGTCAGGAATCGAACCCGAGCCTCGCGGTTAACCTGTGTAGTTAGGCGTGTGCGCTAGCCATTCAACCGACGCAACGAGGCGGTCAAGATTAACTGAATTCAAGAGGGGAATCTGCCACCATAATCAAATATAATTTTATTGTTAACTAGCTGTTCCGGCACCCGTTCAGTTTGTATGGGGAAAATAAAGTATTGTTTTTCCCATCTCCCCTGCAACTTTCCCGGGTTTTCTCTTCATAAGAACCTTCTTCTGACAATTACTAATACAACAAAAAATAATTAGCCAAATCGGTTGAGTCGTTCGAGAGTTATGCGCTTACCAACACAAGCTGCAATTCATTTTTATATATAATATAGCTAGACTAGCTGTTACCCGCGGTTACAGCGGTACCTGTTACTTCGAAGTATCGGTAGTCGATGCGGCACTTTCTCACAAACGCTAGACATAATGGCCGATTATACTCCTCGGTCTTCTGGATAATCTGGCGTAGCTTATGAATTATTCGGGAGGTTGAAAATCGTCCAACCTGCGTCATAGTTGGTTCGTGATTTTTCATATCTGTAGAAATAATACTCCCAATTTAGGGAGTAAAAGTTTCAAATTTCAGAATTTGTTGTTTTTTGTGTAGGTACTAGTACTTGCTATTCTTCATATCGAAGTTTAGCTTTCTAGGACTTCAGGAAGGACCGTTTGAATTCTGATGTATTCAGTGGTTGGGTTTGTAAGTAAAATAGGTGTTATTAAAATATTAATAGCATCATATAAAAGAAGCATAATTGAATCTTTAAATATTTGATAAGTTTATTACAGGTATTATATTTTGAGAATTTTGTTTTTATACAACTGAAACATAAGTTTTGAGGGTTCAAATAAACAAGGAAGTTTTATACAAACTTTCACCTTCTAATTTTTGTATTTTAAGCGGTGCCCTCGTGCTACACTTTGCTCGTTTTGGTGGGGTCCAGGTTGAAAATGAAAGACAAGAAATAGATATTTAAATTACGGTAGACGATGTCATGCTGGCCTAAAGATCTTAGCCTGTCCCAAGAAAGGATAAATTAATAAATATAAATCTTAAACTTGACGTTACCATCGACGCCACGACGCTTTGAAGCGTTTTGGTAAAAATTTAAATTTGAAATTTAAAATCTAGTTTTTCAAATCTAGTTTTATAGACGCAATTAGTATGATGTTTACAAATATACTTATCACAAGATTTTTTTAATATCTGTCATCATGCCCGTTATTGATGAGTATTGTATACAGAACTCAAAACGAGAATTATAACGTTCAATTTTCAAGCAAGCAATATTAAACGGATTTTTAATTAATGTTAACAGGTTACAACTCGAGTCAACATCTGGGTAGGATACTGACGGAGTAACGTCAGCGCATATTATTGCAAGGTTCCATGCTAACGGTCAGAGTATTAGTAAACTCACTCAATTCATG
Source organism: Calephelis nemesis (assembly GCA_002245505.1). Lineage (NCBI taxonomy): Eukaryota > Metazoa > Arthropoda > Insecta > Lepidoptera > Riodinidae > Calephelis > Calephelis nemesis. The sequence goes on along the minus strand of NJDD01000714.1, from coordinate 238,329 downwards.
ATGTGGATTGGGATAGGAGACTATTTTACGACATTAAAAAGTATAGTTTTACAGAATCTTGTCAAGTTATCATGAAATAAGTATGTTTTTTTAAAAATGGCGAATCGATTAAACGCAATCTCGCAATTCTGTGTCGCAGTATTTTAAATTTCCAAATGTATGTACTTGTTTATTTGAGGCAACGAAATACCAGTGACACGTAAAGGGCAAACTAACTTAGACCCATGGTTTTGCGCATGTTTCCGAGTTCCAAAAGAAATTCACGTAGTTGTAGGCACGTTTTCTTTATTAAGTAATATTTAAGTTTATTTTTCCAATCCAAATTTCATTCCAATCAAAATAAGATTTGTAATAAAACGTGTACTTGCTTGCGTAACGTTTATTATATGACTGAGTTTTGAATGCTATGAGAAAAGGTCTGACAACATATCTAATGTAACATGCCATTTAGTACGGATACTGATATGAACTACACCCAATACAATATGTTGACTACACTCAATATTGAAAAACTAAAAGTGGCTACCGTACAGTTCAGAGATACCACGTGGCCAACTCGAAAATATTTTATATACAATTTAGATAAATATCTTTGCTATAAACCTTTATGAATAAAACATCTTATATACAGTCATCATAGGAATGTAGGAAAGCCTTCTTATATACAGCCTTATACCAACTCTATCCCTTCTATATATTAACTAGTTGATCCCGCTATTACACTTCTGCTTAACACAACAGTTCCACTCACAACGCTAAGTTCGCAGCCAGTTCTCAGTAAAGTTGGAACAGAAGTCAACTACAGACACGTGCACGGTAGAGACGCTATGAGATCTAAAACAGTTCCAGAGAAAGTGGACTCAAACATTTAATTCCACTTATTCCTCACGACGGAACTCAATCGTCGTCCCCACATTAGGTGGTATCATACAATCGTTCCCTGAAGATGCTGTGGATCCGGCGAGGGTGGCGGAAGGCTTGGCCCACTTGAAGTCGACGGCAGTGCTGCCGCTACATCTTGGTATCCACACAATGGAGCACCCAAGCGGTCCACTGGCCCTTCATCAGGTGGTGTCACTTCCAAGCCAATACTTCCATTGAGCGCAATTTTAATCGCATTCGCGTTTTGCTGCTGCTGCTGTTGCTGGTGTTGTAGTAAGGAATTGAAGTGAGATATGCCAATTTCTTCAAGACTGCTCTTGCGGCGCCGAGAATTAGGAGCAAGTCCTTGTCGTAACGAGTTGGAGCGACGGAGCAATATGTCATCAGCGACGCGTAGAGAATTTGAACGGCTCCGGAAATCAGTTAAGATGGTAGGACTGTCGGGAAGTGACAGAGAATTCGCTTTTGTGTTAGACAATGGTGGCGCTCTAGGTGCAAGGTTCGCGAGGTTTCCTAAAGCTGAACCTCTGCGACTTCCTGATGCTGCAGCTTGTATTAAAGCTCCAGAGCAAAAACTAATGTTAGATTTTCGTCTGCTGTTATGTCGTTCGAAAGTCTTTTGTGCGGAGAATGGTGATGGCCTAACGAGGTATCTGAAATAATTAAGTTAATATTATTCTAAACTGTTGCGTAGCAAAAACTAATAAGTTCAAGTCAATTTACATTCAATTTGTCATTTTGTACAGTTTTGTATTGAAAATGTTGACTTAAATGATTAGTTAAAAGACAATTGACGTCTCTGAATATGGTTGTTAGTCCAAATAGCGTTTAAGTCTAAAAGCTGGAGCCCAAGTTCGTTTCTTTCACAGTTAAGGATAAATGAGTAATAAACATAAAACAATTTTCAATCACTTGTGTAACTCTCTCACGACCATGACCCCTGAAAAGGTCACAATAGAAAGGAAAAGTAAGTACGATCTTCTTTAAATCATAGAGTTTATACCTAACAATAAATTCTGGCATTATGACGTAATTGAATTATAAACATCTAGATAAGCATCCAAAACAGAATCTTCTTTATAAACTTTCGCAAATAAAATATGATTGTAATACTCACATGATATCACCTTCCTGTAAATTCAAGTCACAGCTAGGGTTGATAATAACGTAGGAGAGGCTGTTCCGCTTCTCACTGACGTCGTCATAGTCCACGCCAGTTAGGTTTAGCGATTCCATTCTAGATCGGACAAGGTTAGCAATTTCCGCCCTTTCTATTTGTTGTACATGGTTATCTCTGGCCTCATCAGATAGACTTGTTGAATACTAAAATTACAAATAGCCGAAAGTGATATGTGTTAAAAGATGGGATAGAATGTAGCGATCTACACGTGAAACAACAAATGTATTAAGTACAGCGTCGTAGAGAGGGCCTCAAGCGCGCTCGGCGGGATTTAAATTTTGTCTCCCCCACACCTATGCTCTATGAAGAGAAACAGCGCTATCAAGCTGTAGATCAGCAAAATGAGCTTATCAATTTATTCTTGTGAAAACCTCCCACCTGGCCAACCCAACTACGACCCTGACAATATTGAAGAGTGCATTTGTTCTCACACTAAAGTTTGTTGTTGCATGCAAAAATTTTGAAGTGAAATCTTCTTTAACGTTGTGATTTGAAAAACAATAAAAAAGATAAGTGAAGTTGAAAACAGACGAACACACACACATGTAAACTTTAGCGGTGGCGGCGATAACGTGTGGATAAGTACTGTAGAAGGTTTCACTTCTACTTTATATTTCATTTTCATTGAGTGATAATTGTCTCGCTTTATAAACAAGACATACATTATAAGAAGAGGAATATGTTTTAATATTACGGTCTCCTGATGGATACTTGATTCTGTTATAAATGACCATAGCAGTCTATTCTTTCGTGATATTTTAAGCGTGCTTTTTGTATCGTAAATTGTCTGCAACGGTCATTTATTTCTCTATATTGTTAACCACAAGACACATCAAACAGAATTGGCATTTTTCGTACAAGATAAATGTATGGCTTGAATAAATCACAAACTACTTGTTGCTTTCTACGTCATTTCTAATCAATGATTCAAATGTTATACGGCAAATGTTACAGTCTACTTCTAGAACTAAGCAGATTAAAAGCGTCGACCAAGAACAACGTATCTACTTTAATTTATCTAAGACAGTCCCATATTACTTTGGGGATCATTGGTTAAAGTATATTTTACTCATTTTGGAGGGTGTTAAAAAATAAATAAGATGAGTCGACGACAAATAATTATTGTAAAAGGCAAAGCTATTTTTTAAGTTTATTAAAAATGTTTTGTGAAACTTCATTTAATCTTAAAGCGTAACTAATGCCCATTTGTTTTAGTTAAGTTTGGTTGGTTGGAAACACACCATTTAATGTTGATTGACATCATTTATTTTTACACCAAACAAACACCGCTTACTTAGCTGGTGACTGTTATCCGCACACGCTGCATTATATACACGGAAGCATTTCTGATTTTGGATGCTTAATAAATTTATTACATTAATACATTTGATTTATGTGCATCAAGATCAACATCGTCACCTACTTCTAATCTGCATGCATGTGAAGTTACTAAATAGAGAGGAGGATAAGTCCAATTCGTATATTTTGTCCAGATTTATTTATTAACTTAATTTTATACTTTTGAGTTTGATATTTTTTATATTATTAAATATATCTTTGAAGTTTCAATGCTAATTATTTACACAAACCATTGGTACATCCTTGCAGAAACATCGAAAATACATAAAAGAAAAGAAACCTATAGGTTATATAGCTACTTGCTTATTTTGTAATAAACTATGAATGAATATATATGGATTGCATTGTTGTAGTTGAATTTATTATATTAATGTTACGAATGGGATAACTGCCATACTATTTTCGTATAATTATTCCACACTAGGCAAAGCTGGAATCAATTGTTGTTTTTGTCATTATTATTCCGTAATATTATTACGTGTTGCTTTATCGATTGACGCAATTAGTAAGAGACGATCGCATTCATCACAGTATTGTACGTTTATTCTTACATACTTAGGAGAAAACAGTATATTGAATTATGGAATAAGAATATTCTTTTAAATTTCAACCGAATCGATCAGAATCTTACCGCGGGAGTGCGATCCCCATAGCAGCCGCTGAGGCAGCCGGTGGGGACGCGACGTCGTGAGGCCCTTTCTGCCCCACCCCCNNTCCGCCCCGCCCTCACCTGCCGCCTGCTGCAATCATCCTGTCATTCGTCCGCTATTTCTACAAATCTTAGTGCAACACTCACCCCTACAGTCCCAAATATTTCCCATACAATTACTGCTACATAGAACCAATTAATGTTGAAGATATTATATACAGTGATAGGAATTGACCAGCTATCTAGAAGATGCATGCAAAATTTTAACATTGTGCATGCTCTTTTGATGACGAGTATAATATAATAGAATCATTTATCCATTATTGGCATGCGTTTTTGTGATTATGTACGTACAAGCAATAAGCAAACAATCTGAGCACTAGCATGAGTATATTTATTAAATTAATGTGGCTGGACTTTACGTCTGATGGAGACATATGCATAGGAATGCATGCTGTGTTCAATTTGTTAATTAGTACCTGAGAGTAAGGGTTATTCAGGAGTTAAGGCAAACCTTCTAACTATAGGCGGGGTGACGTCGACGACCGACTGACTCTCATCTAACACATCATGCAGCACTACGAAGAAGATAGTTCTAGCGGGACTGCGATCATCGAGAACGTTGCACTTTATCGTTTTGCCACGTTGAAAAACAAAGGTAATGTGTTTTGTCTCCAAGTGTCGATATACTCTTTATGTTTATTCGAATTTTAACGCAAAAGCACAAGAAAAGTTTATTTTTACTACAGCAGTTTGCGATTAAATATAAAATTAAGCTTGTGTTATCAAAATAAAATCAAGTATTATGTGAAAAATAGAAGTTAAATGCAGAAACTAATTTACAAACACGCCACAAGTGTACGCTCGGGAGGTGGATGTAAACTGTTGATGATCAAGTGTCAACGCGAAGATAAATAGTAAAACATTGACCCGAAATACAGTCCAGGGAAAGGACAACGCTTTAGAAACAACTTCCAAAGTCTCAATAAAGGTAGTGTGGAAAACTGTAAAGCGTCAACATGTAAAAAAGAAGAGGACTGTATTTGAGGGGTGCTTTCTCATGTATTGAGTATTCCTACTCACCGATCCGCGCGATGTTCGCATTCCCGCGAAGCGTGACCAAAACCACCTTGATGGAGCCCTTGGCGACATACTCACGTGGTGAGACGGATCGGACAGGCTCGTGTCCTGGGTGCGATATATCCCAATCGGGATCTCGCAAGTAGTAGAACAAAGTTTTTGGTAGAGCCGACCGTATGTGCGAATCCACATATCCTCTTTCGCTATTTTCATCTGTTACAATTTCAAGGGATAAATTGTTATAGGTTGTGTAAATTGATAAATAATCATTACATACAATATAAAGTTACAGTCGCAAAGACAATTCGCATTTGCAAAAGAGCAAATTGCATCGCAAAGTATGTGAAATGAGATGTGGATGGATGAAATGAGAAAATGCGCGCATTGTTCATGTACCTAGTATCAAGTGTGACTTACAGAGGTAAGGAACCCTGAGCCCGGAGCTTGGTCGACGCCCAGTAACAATCTCACGAACGTAATGACATAATCTTTAACGAAGGCTTGGTACAGGAGAGTGTCGAGCATGGATGCGGAGAACACAGAGCCCGCAGCGAAAGGCAGCCGAAACATGTATGATATGTGCGATCCACGTTCTTTTTCACGCTATAAAGTTAAGTTAACAATATTTGTAACATTAATTGTTAACCAAGTAAAAAAATATATTTTGGAAAACACACCTTTTCCATTTTAGATAAATGTAATGCATATTTATCATGAGCTCGGAATTGCATAAATCTCATATTTGAAGACTGCGACAGTTCCGTTATTGATTTTATAGATGGGAAAAATCTGAAAAATTAACTAATTTTAACAAATATTCGTAGAGCAAAAACAAAATACAGGTTTAAAATCGCTTTGGCTTATTTTTATTATTCGCTTTGTACGTTAAATTAAAATATTGTGAAACAAAGTTGTTTACTTGAACATTGTCTGTACGGCAACGATCGTATTGCAGTCGGCCAAACTGTCTTCCTCTGCAGAGTTTGACAATTCTTTGTTTACCACCACTACATTTTCTGCTAAAGTTATTCCAGCGCGTAATAAATCATCCAAGCTGAAATAAGCAGAAATAAAATTAAAAGTTTTATTTTTTTTATATCGAATAAAATGTCATAAAAGTGCTTACCAATCGATAGATCCTAGCATCCAGTATACTAGAGGGAAGTATGATATGGCATCCAAAAATGCAATGTCTGGTCTACGCTCTAGCAATAAAATTATTGGGTTAAGTGAAGTTTTAGATCTGAAATGAGCTCGAAGGGGAATGATAAAATTGTAGATGCCATTAGATGCATAGTCTGCCGCGAGAATTATGGTTTTGTTCTGCCATTGATACTCTTTGGCGTTGCGGTAAGCACAGTGCTCACATACTTGTGCTAATTGCAAACAACATAAGGGCTTTTTCTCTTTTAAAAGATAGCATAGCGTTGGGCTCACGCCAATGAAAGGTGACACCGGCGGGAATCCCTTGACAATCCTGGAAAAGTTGTTTCTCGTTATATTATCTGTTTGCAGTGTTAATTGACAGTACAATTTAGGCTTAAGCGAAGCTTCAAAAGTTTATAATCAAAATAGAAGTGAAACGTTTTAAGTCTCGTATACTTACAAATTATCCCCAAATGATAATTTATAAAAAAACTACATATATTTTAAAAGACATAATAAAGGTATTCTATGGGTTTGGTGTTGAAATTACAATATGTGCATTGGTTTATCTAAACATTCATATGCATTACAAAATTGCATGCTTGTAGACAAAAAAAGGTGTAAAATTCATTTGTCAAAGAGACAGTGCCCGTTTATTGTATTATACCCTATTTCTGAAATGTTAATAATATTTAGGTATACATATTATTTGTTGACGGAGTTAAAAATGTTGTTAACTTCGGTGTAGTATTGCTTGTACTGACCTGCTGATGTCGTTGCGCCAGACCGAGAGAGCTTCACTGCCGGCCAGTGTGGAGAGGGAGCTTGTGGTCTCGTCGTCACTGCGCCCGTAATGCGTAAGGACATACTCAAGGCTCAGGGGTATACAAAATGCACATTTATTTCATCTAAATACTCACAAGTGTACATTCTGTGCTTTCTATCAGATTGTTGGGACTCATGCTCTAATCATTTCTATAACACTTTTATAATAATTCATCTAAATAATTATTAAAATTGGTGCTTAATAATTTACTATAGGTATATATTACGGTATACTATGTAGATTTAAAGGGACTAACGCTGTGGTCAAATTTAAATACAGTTACTAAATATTTATTTACATTAGAATTTTAAGTACAAAATGGACGCCACATAAAATTATTATATAACACAAGGTGTTCTATATAATTTAGTAAGTATAATAAAAGTGTTTATCTCAACGTATTTAATTTAGGACCTTTATATTATAAAATGAACCCCGATCTCGTGTGATCGTCGTATCACGCCTGACCGACATTGCTAATTATTTTCTTTGTCTTGACAGTTATTGTCCGGAGAAGGTTCTTATAAAGAAAACAAACGGGGAAATTGGAAAAACAAAACTCTATTTTTTCCTTACAAACTGTTAGTAGCTGTAAATTTTAAGCGATACGAAGTTCGCCGAGTCGGCTAGTTCTAAATATTTCTCATATCTGGTTTTCAAGTTATTGAGAGTTTCGAAATTTCGGAAGCATTATTATAATATAATATATTACTTTTTTATTTAGTGAAGGTGACATACCTACCTACATCGAAAAGTACTCTTTTTAAAGTATTCCTACGGCAAAAATTATACTCGGCACCTCGTGAATATATAATAATTCCAATGATTAGTAGTATCAGAAAATTACTTACTAAAATCACCAGTGAAATAAATCATCTATGATTAAACGCATGCGTGTTGTCTATCGTAAATTTTATTTGAAATTAAACATTTTATAGATGTTGGCTTGTGCCAGACAGGACCTTTAATGTTTTCGAGTGCATTTAATAAGCATGATGTATCAAGAATTCATGGAATTGACATGGAGGAGAAACTGATAAGTCTTAATTTTAGAAATGCGTTTAAATGAAATTAGTATAAATACAGAAGAAAAGCATTTTCATGGTAAGAAATAAGATTTTATGAATGTTGGCAACATCATTTAATTTTGCTATGTTTTTTAAGTCTATTATTAATATTAGCACAAAAACACCTAAAAGGCGCTAACCGCAAGTAAATCAAAGTTACGAGATAGCATTTTAGAGGCATTGATTTGAAATAATGATTTTTTGTATAAATTGGAACAATATGATATATAGGTTATATTATATAAGTTAAAGCAGAAGCAAAGTATATTTTAACTCATTATATTGAATGCATTTACATGATCAAATGCTTCCCGATTGTAAATAACTACAGCAGGGTAGCGAGGGGGACAAGCAATGCAGACAAATATCAGGAGAACGAAACACTTACAAGAAAGAACAATGACGCACTTTGTACAGAGTGCATGCAGCTGCTGGTTCCGGTCGGCTATCTACACAGTTTAATACAAGCTAAATAATAAAAAAATTACGTCGCCAACAAATATTTCACAACTGGAAAAAATTCGTAAACGACATTTTACGAAGTGAACTAGCAAAATAAAAAAGACCGCAATTTTGGAATTGAAAAAAATTCGTTCGGAACAAATTAACAGAATGTAATACACTGATAATTACTTTTCTTTGAGTTATCATTAATTAATCATAAGAAATTAGATAAGTAAAATTTTGATTTTCTGTTACAGTTAATTTAGTCAAATAGACACAATGAATATACGAGTAACTTAAATATTTTAATATTTCAGTAACATTACTTTAAAATTAGATAAGACTTTTGCTAATACACTCCTTCTAGCTCACACTCAATATTTTAAGAGATGACCAAATATTGAATGTAATCCGAATAAAAATAAATTATCAAAATATATTCTATGGAAATATTGAAAAAAAGTTGTGTTAATAACTGTGCGTGCGTGCATGACCGCTGTGTGGCGAGTGCTTGGATAGAGGTCTTACGCAATCTTCTCAGACGGGGAGCGCCAAGGGACGTCGTCCTCAAGTTCGTCTTCACTTTCATCACCTTCGGCTTCTTCGTCCTGATTGTCCGATGCAATATTAAGGCTACTTGTCACCATGTCCGGGACTGGTAAGATGGACGGACGTCTGCTGCCTGATTTTGATGAAAAACTTATAGAATTTTCAGAATACACTTAATCATTTTGTAAATAGTAAACCCAGCTTTTTACAAGATCGATTCTTAATATCATTATGTTCACCTAACTCATCTTAAACGGCTGTATCAATTTGGTTGAAGTTTTGTATGTTTGTTTCAATAAGTCCTTGGACGTTTTAAAAACATGATTGGCTGCTGTTGGTATATCATCAAACTAAGAAAGTATGATTTTCGCTGAGTCCGATAAGAGATCGCCCTCCTTTGAAAGTTAAAATTTGAACTAAACGAAGCGCATGAGAGGCACAGGGGAAGCGAGAGCAGTAACATAACATCGGTTTCTAAGAATTTAGTCGTGAAAGAGCATTTCACTCGAACGTACCGTGCCTTTCGTGTGCCCTAGTTCTATCAAAACAATAATTTGGCAAACGCTTCGTCCCGTCACTTTCGAGAACATAATGGCTGACATAACTTCAACGACGATACTCCAACTGTTCAAATGATTAACAAGAAAAACAAATGATGACTAACAGAAATGACAGTGTAATCAAATAAAATATTTGAAAAAACATGGTCGTGTTCAATTACGACCTCTTCCTTTTTTATAGTCTATTGAAAAAGAAGAAAGATACGGAGTTTTGGCGCCATCGTGAATGAAGATGGTCGTATTTTTTCATAATTATTGAATTTCGTGTTTACATTGAGTGAAATTAGTTAATTTAGGTGGGAATTAGTCTAGTTTTGTTTAGCGAACGTGCACAAGTGAAATAATCATGAAGAAATTAGTGTATCGTGAATTTCCTCGTTGCCGCCAAATCTCATAGATGAGCTTGAGTAACGAAACCACCGCTTTACTCAAGACCCTGACATGACTTAGACCTATGACTTACGACTTATGACCTAAAATGACTTATGACTACTAAAAAAAATTTATTTATATACGGAAGACATGGCAGCACGGCCGAAAGGTCTTAGCCGGCCCCAGAAAGGGGCAAAATAACCTAAAAAAAAAAGAAGAAAGATACAAGGGGATTAAGTTACGTATTTGGTACCCAAGGCCGAAATGTTATACCGATTGTCTTGTTGAGTGATAGACCGATTTTCAGCGATCTATATTATATACGGATAAAATAAAATGGTAAAAAATAAATATAATACATAAAACATGCTTGTAATTAAAATAGTAGAAGAGAGTAGTTCTACATAATGAAATAAAAAAATGGCATACACTACTAAAAGTCTATGGCGGAACACAATTTAATTGTTTTTTAGAGTCATTCATCATTGTCTGTCTGTCAGTCTGACAGTATGTTTGTATGTCTGTTAGTTTGTGCTTAAATCACGCAAAATCTACTGAACGGATTTTCATACGATTTGGTAAGGTTAGGTATAGTTTATACCACCAAGCAACAGGTAGGCGACTTTTTATCCGACTGTGCTCATGCGAATGTAGTAATGTCGAGATGAATCATTATGATATTGAGATTTGATAGAATTGTTGTTTGTACTACCGAACACCGTATTCTACTTACTTACAATATAGATATGTTTTATATAGTAGGTATGTACATGTTATATTTATATTTAACATATTACACTGTTTGTTTAAAGGATTCCATTAAAATTTGGCGTGATTAACGTCTAGGTAACAAACAATAGGTATATTTTAACATACAGTAATATGGATGCAAATTTTATTTTGCGATTTATTCTTTTAATAAATTCATTAATTATGCAAAATCTACTAGATCTATTTTGATTAAATTAAGACTGGCTGTAGTTTATACCACCGTTAAACTTTATATAAATGTTTTATCCCATTATTAATAGAAAACTGATGTATTTGCCAAATTTGTTTTTTTAATATTCAAAAGGGCTTTAAAAGAGGTTTAAAATATTTTGTTTAATTTATTGAACTATTTTAAGAATACTTAGTATCTTACTAAAGTATACAAGACTTGCAATAGTTTTAATACGTTGTTAGAACATAATATGTATTTTCTTAATACTTACACAACTACACTTACATATGTTTTATCTTAGAATTTACGTTTAGATAAAGTTCTTTAAATGTAACTTTTTTAAATATATGGTAAATTAGATTACACTGCCATATCCTGACGCTTACATACGTCGGTCGACTGGAAGTTTCTGAATCCTGATCAATAAGAATAACATGATAGTAAAAATTCAATTTCTTAAAGTATATACTTTTACTATTTACACAGTTTTCCATTCTTCAGCAGGGACCTCTTCAACTGGTTCTTGGAATGCATTTACCGCCACCTCAGAGTTGAGAATCGTAAACCTCAAAGAATATAAATACTCTTTAGCAAGAGGTAAGCCTTTAAGTTGATCTTTTACTCTTGAGAATAAAAAGAAGTACGTCATCAGATCTATATTTGAAGCCTTCGAATACGCAATAGTTCCCTCAGTGCGGAGGCGTTTTTGTTATAAGGATGACACGATTGCGAGGACTCTTTCCGCAGACTTTTTCTGAGAAATTTGACAAACAATGGTTAACATACCAATTCGTGTCAATGACAGTGTCACTGGAAAATTAAAGGGCAAATAATTTTCCAGTGACACTGTCATATAATGTCCAATTTTCTCGAAGAAACACCAATTTCTTTTAATTGAAACAGCAACATTTTTTTTCCAGAGCTCTTTGGAAGGAAAGGAATATTCTGTTGACTGGCTTTCTTTCGATTCGAAACGATACACCTAGATTTCGTCACCTGTCACAATGTTTTACGCAGCCAAATAAAAACTCTTTTCCAGTAATAATTTCTGTATTTTTTTTTGCATCATTCTACACGCAGGCCCTTTTGGTCTTCCGTTAAATCTTGCGGTATTCATCATTCATTATGCAAAGCTTCCGAACATTAAATTGTTCATGCAATGTTTTGCAACTGACTCATTCTAATGTCTAATTCAGTACGAATTTGCTGACAACTAATGTTTTGTCAGTCGTAATTAGTTGTCGTACGATATCTATCAATATTACATTCAGTAACCGCAATCGTTGGCAGACCTTTACGTTT
>NJDD01000714.1:189617-213020 GCA_002245505.1 Calephelis nemesis | reverse complement strand
TTTATTCATTAAAGGTCCGAAGGAGGCGTGGCTTGCGCAAGCCGGAGTACCCGTTTTCGGGCGTATTTTCAACCCTCTGGGAAAATTATAAATATTAGTACTACAATTTCGGGAGTCGGAACCTTTTTTTAGGAAATTTCCTCCTCTTTCTGAATCTTTATTAGTTTATGAGATATTTGCTAAAAACTAAACCCCCCTTTTTTAGTTAATTGTTAATAACTTTTGTAATTTTTATTTGCGGAACTTCATTGTTTTTCGAAAACTATCTAGATGCCATTCCGAATCGAATGACACCTCAATTATAATTTTCGGAGACTGCTGAAAAAAGATGACCAAAAAGGCACTTGTTGACTAGACTATGAGACAAACCTTAGAATGGTATGTTCGTCGGCGGCAGTTTTGTCAGCGTAATTTCTTGCAGCCAGGATGAAACAAGCTTCAGCTTCATTCATACGTGCTCTGATCAGATCAGTGTCTTTCAAGCAGGAACCTTGAATGTAGATTACCCTCTGAGCCCAAATTGGTACCTGAAAATAGTTTAAGTTACCGTATTAAGTATGGTAAAAGGTTTGTGATTGTATTTGTACGAGCTTTTAGCAAGAGTTGGATTGAGAAATACAGGGCGTAACAAATAAGCTGAAATGTCAAGGGACGATGTTGGGTATTGTAGGACATAAGAGTTACATGACCACTGACCGCTTTAACTATTACATCGACTTGAGCCTCAGCTACTATGTACTGTATGTATGCCAAAATCAATTAAATTAGCTGAGAATAACTAAGTTGCAAGAATCCAAACAAATATATACATTCCAAGTTTAACGTGTTACTGGTTTCAGACTTAAATGCGGTCATATTCCACTTAGAGCTTTACCACAGTTTAAACATTTAATGAAGATAACACATTCTCCTAATTGTTAATTATGTAATAAAATAGAACATGTATATCACATACTGGTGGAATGTGAGCGGAACAAGGCTGTGAGAGTCAAGTTAATAAGATCTTTGAATTTAAATTGTTTACATGTATGCTACTCCTTAACAATCCTTGCAGAACCTGCTTCAAATGCAGCGTTTACGTTGATCAAATTTTGCTTGAATCCTTTGGTAGATTAAATTTTTCACAATTGCTATATTTTAAATTTAAAGTTATGATGGGAATGACATGTTCAAATGAATAAAAGTCCCAAAAAAGTTTTTAAAAACGTATGTCTGACAATCCGCTTACTGCGAAATCACACAACTGAAAAAAGGCATTCTATTTTAAACTCACGTGAAACCAAATCGAGTAGCTGTGAACAATTTTGTTCAGATTTAAGTTGATTACAATTAGTTACACCAAAAATTATTTGGTGCCCCAAAGCATTAGGAAATCTGCTAGTCCTTTTGACCGAGCCACCTACAGCCGGCCAGATGATGGACTTTATATAGGTACCTACACGTATGCCAAAAGACTTTGGTATCCTAAAAGACGTATGGTGTGGCAATTGGATCGCACAGCTTCAAAAGTATATAGTGTTAAGCAAATAGTCTTTGTTAAAAAAAGTAATAATATTTTTTTTCTCCATAGCAATGAATATTTAAGGAAGGTTACTTTTTTCTACTTCCTATTGTTTCCAACTTCAACAGCGTCAGATATGGGTTCGTATTGTCATAGCGTGATTTTTATGTCATTACAAATATAATATGTCTTCTAGGTTCAAAATCAAGTATTTTATTATTTACAGAATCCAATGTAAGTACGTTTGCTTTCGGCGACCGCATATGCGAAGACTTCAAGGTCTCGTATTTGCCCAGATTACGTAATACTTAACACAAAAAAGAACCCTGTCCGACATCTGACCCTGGTCACGTCCACTGTATTACAAAATTAGTTTGTTTTTGTTATAATAAAGTTTTCTGTTTGGATATGACAAAGTTAGCTAGTGTCCTGGCTTCTGTTTGGGAGTTCTTCATTGGAAGTGTCTCCTATACTACATCCATCATTCCCCCTCACAATGAGGTTGTTTTAGTATGCTAGCCTTTATCTTCTTCTGTCTTTGTTTTTATATTTTCAATAAAGTTCCTGTTTTTCTCTAAACTCATCAAACAAACAAAACTGTAACATTGTTACTATACTGTAGCCAAATTAGCAAAATTGACTAGGTGTTGGAGTTTCGCAGCGACTCACCCGGATTGGTACCACCGCCTTACCTATTCCTGTCGCAATAACGTCATGACGTGTTCCGGTTCGGAGGGTAAGGTAGCCGGTAAACTTACTTTTGCTCAAGGCCTAACATCCCGGCCTCAGGTTGGCAACGCACCATTACCACCTTTGGTGTCTCTTGGCGGCGGGAATTTCTTACCATCAGGAAATCTTGCCTTCCAATATCATAAAAAAATATATTTTAAGTTCATCCTTGATCTAGTTGTTACCGAGAATTCTTTTTATTCTACTTTGTATATCCTGTGTACTGAATTCCGCTATAAATACATAAGTATAAGGAGTATTTTCGACCCCAGTTTGTTTACTTGGGGACTCCTCTATCATATTAGCTTTTGGCACGAGTTCTATCTTCTACCGAACCCTTCCGCTACTAGACCCAAGTAATTTTATAAAATCTGGTGATGCGCTGAGAAGTTGTATCCCAAGGTTGGATAAATTTTTGTATAGTACAATTTAATTTAAAGTAAGATACCCCTAAAGAGTTTGTCAGGGGGTTACAACTGGTGTTGCCAACTCTAGAAAGCACCAACCTAGAAGCTTTTTAACATATCAGCGCGTGGGTGGTGTTTCGAAAAAAAAACGTGTGTAATTATTAAATTTTATTTTTATGTTTATCTACATGGCCCTCATGCTTTGTCGGCAGAGTGATAATACATGAGGAGCGGATGCCAGAGGCAAATACGCGCGAGAAAGGGAAGAAGAGTGCAAGGAGAAAAAGAGTGTGCAGAACGAAGCCTGCAGATTTCACATTGTTAATTTAGGATCATAAAAATAATTTCAGAATAAAACCGGAGATACAACCAGGAGTTCGGGAGATAAATATTGATTTATATGTATTGACATATTACTAGAGAGTGGAGTTAAGGAGTGGAATTACAGGAGAGTTGGGAACTACCTAGGTACTCACGATACATTTTTGTATGAAAAATATTTAATTTTAAATTGTATTCTTATTTTGATTATTTTTGTTTTTTTTGCTTTTATTTGTTGTTGTGATTATTATTTAATTTAATTATTCTGATCGCCTCTGTGGTCTAGCGGTCCGGGTGTTGGACTTGACTGCATGAGGTCACTCTCGGTTCGGCCAAAAAAAAGAAAATTAGATTTTTCCAATTTTCTAATAAAAAAAAAATGTTGGTCGGGATTGGAAATGTGCCCGGTTGGCGATAGGCTTGCCACCTATCACATTGTGGGACTTAGTGTCTTCGGCTAGTCGTGGGTGCCCTGGTTGTGCCTCTGCCTACCTCTTCGGGGATATGGGCGTGAAGATACTTTCTTTAATTATTCTGATTTTTTGATTTAAATATTGTTATGGCAATTTAAGTGTAAGATATGATTTTAAATTTTCAACTTGTATTGAAATATTAATGATAGATTTGGCTACACAGTGAGGTAGAAAGCAAACTTATTGCCAACCTGTTACATTTTCTAATCGCTAGCCAATTTAAGTAAACCTAATTTCTCAGGCGCATGATAGAGTCTCCTACACTAGACCACGAGACGATTGCATAAAAATTGTATTTTATTTTAATTCTGTGCAAAACCGGATCCGGTCCCTAGCTCACGTCAGTAGATCATGTTTTATTTAATATGTCCAATAGGTACCCTCGATGTCATCGCGTGATTGCATTAAAATTGTATTTTATTTTAATTCTGTGCAAAACCGGATCCGGTCCCTAGCTCTCGTTAGTAGATCATGTTTTATTTCATATGTCCAATAGGTACCCTCGATGTCATCACGTGATTGCATTAAAATTTGTATTTTATTTTAATTCTGTGCAAAACCGGATCCGGTCCCTAACTTACGTTAGTAGATCATGTTTTATTTAATATGTCCAATAGGAACCCTCGATGTCATCACGTGATTGCATTAAAATTGTATTTTATTTTAATTCTGTGCAAAACCTGATCCGGTCCCTAACTTACGTTAGTAGATCATGTTTTATTTAATATGTCCAATAGGTACCCTCGATGTCATCGCGTGATTGCATTAAAATTGTATTTTATTTTAATTCTGTGCAAAACCGGATCCGGTCCCTAGCTCACGTCAGTAGATCATGTTTTATTTAATATGTCCAATAGGTACTGTTTAATGCCACACATAAAATGTTTATGACGATGAGCTCGACTTTGTTTCCGACAGTTTTATGTTTGTATCAATCTTGATCTCCCGGTATCAGATAAATGGGTAAGCCCCACTCAAACGTATTTTTGATGCAAAAATAGAATGAAAGCTGTAACAGATGTTGTTTTTTTATTATATGACTGTCAAAAAAGAGTTAAACATTTCCCGGGTTTAATGTTAATTATCTACGTATTTTACACCAATGTAACCTTTTAATGCCTATTCAAGCATTAGGTATTTCACCTTGGTATACTGCCTTACCGCAAAAAAAAAATAAGGACCTTTTAATTAAAATTGACACCCAGCAAATAACTCGCTACAGACGGATGCTAACGTATACGTAAGTTGCATAGGAAAGCTTTACATACCAAAATAACAGATGCCTAAACTTATTTTGATGTGCGAATAACCGTCGCCGCCGCGCCTGTTTGTTCTTAGGTAAACAAGACTAAAATAATCTTCCAAATCGCTACAATATTTATTACGATGCTAATTACTTAAAAAGTATGTACTTGTCTTTATTATATAAATCGCATTTTATGTTATCGAGCAGACAGGCTCATAGTTTCTTTCATATCGAGAGTATACCAAGATGAAAATCCCTTATAAAAGGCGCGTTTCTTTATTTTGCTAATTCCAAGCATATAGCAAAATAAAGGCTTTTTTACGTACATCAAATCCATTCACGTTTACGTCCATCGATCCACGCCCCAAAGTGTAGTGTTAATAAAAAGTCAAAGGATACAAGTTAACCTCTCTCCTATCTCCTCGCGTTGCTGAAGATAGACTTCCCTTAGCCTTTCGGTAACAATTTATGGAAAACTAAATTGGTATCAGGAAAAACTTATCAGATTTAGTAAGGTAACAGGGCATTACCTGTAAAATCATTCTCATAGTAGTGTCAAGCTCCATCGGCGAGAGCAGCACCACGTAGTAGTCCTGTAGTAACGGGTGTGCGTAGAACTCATTGAGGAAGTCCATAATTGTGTCTGCATGCAGAGTCGTGGAGCAAACAACTACGTGCTTCTCGGACTGGGCTCGGTGAGAGGAGTAGGAACCTCCAAGCTTCTGACGCTCCATCCAGGTAAACGCCAGCTGTTCAAACTGGAAGAATATAAAAAAACACTTGACGTGAAATTTTTATTACGACCTGGGTCACGTATTTTTCTACTATCCATAACAGATGGATCGGCGAAAAGGCTGAAGATTCAACCATCTAGTGTTTGCAACTTTTGAAACTGCTGAAACAATGACGATAACGAATAGGTTTAGAGAACAGGCAGATGCCCTGACCCTGGTCTACACTGTGTACCTCTGACTAAGGATGATTGCTTTCGTCATGGGTTAAAATAATAGTCACTATAAATTTGCATGTCATACTATGACAAAATGTGCAGGACCATGGAAATATGTAACAACTTACTGTAAGTACCACATTTTTGGCAAATAAACAATTATTATTATGATTATAAACGTGAAGATACTGATTTTTTTTTCAAAATTCTCACGGTGGGTTTGAGGTCGATTTCAAGAACCTATCTAAAATAAGAGAAAACGCAACTATAGGTCAGTAACCAGACAAATAATAAATAAATAAAAATATCTCAGCAACAAAACTCTATTAAGCCTACGCCACTATCTGCTATCCACTGACGGCGGATATTTATTTATGGTTATTGAAATCGGTCGTTAATCAACACGTAAGTCATATGTGGGTCAAAACAACATTTGATTTAATACCAAAACTACAGCCAAATTCAAGTAAAGGGTTTTTTAAATAAAAATACTTCAATGGGGGTTAGTTCTGCCGAAGTAAATACCTACTATATTTATTTTACAAAAGAGAGCCATAAGGGCAATTTATAACCTTGACCCAAGAGTTTCCCTAAGAGAAAAAATCCTTGAAATCAAAATTCTAACTGTAGCATCTCAGTATATCTTTGAAAAATTAATGTATGTTCACAGAAATTCAAGTTCATTTAAAAGAAATTGTGATATACACTGTGTCAATACAAGGAATAAAAATAATCTTGCCGTGCATGTGTCTCGTCTCCACAGAGTAAGCCATTCTTTCATTGGCCAATGTATACAGTTCTACAATAAACTTCCCAAATATATGAATGAACTTCCAAGTAATAAATTTAACAAATGTGTTAAATGTATATTAAATGAAAAGGGTTACTATACCAATGTTGAATATTTAGCAGATAAGACGGCTTGAGATTAATTGCTCCTCTTGCTAATCTCTTATAAATATAATGTATCATTACTCCTTTTGTTATAAACATATTTTGAAATAAGAAAAAAACACAAGCCCGCTTAGTTTCTTGCCGGATCTTTTCAGTGTGCGGCCGCGTTACGATCCGGTGGTAGATTTATTGAAGTGAAACTTCTTTATCGGGGTTGGAAAAAAATTTAGTGAAACATTTTTTCGTTACGCGTCACATTTTTCCGCTACGCGCCATCTTTTTCTTATCCCTACCACGCGTGATTCGAAGTATACTTTCTCCAGCGGAGTAGGGTTTGGCGATAAACTTTATTTAACCAATTTCTGTAAAGTTGCGTATAGTAAATTATTTTTGAAAAATAACGTCACAAAGAAGTTTAATTTCTTCACTTGTTACGAGTGTAGGCTAGTACACGCACACATTATTTTTATTGTATAGATTCGTCACAAGTGCCTCTTACAGGTTAACGTGAAAAAAAGATAATTTTGAATTCCAATTTCAACTTGGTCATACCCAGATTTTGTTTTAACAGTGATTAACTATAAAGATTGAGGCCACTGTAAATTATGATTCAATTCCAAGAGCACCGTAGAGTTTACTGCGCCCCTGACAATCGTTAAACGTTTGTGGATTTTAAGCATTGAATGAGTTTCTGAATCAGCATGCTTCCCAGAGGTAATTACAATGTTCTACGTGACTTCGGTATAACAGGACTTTTCCTTGAACATCGGCACACCGAATCCTGCAGGGGTTTGGCACAGATGTATTAACATAATGCTACAGTGTGATGATTTTTGCATACACGGCATGTATAACACTTAAAGTCGATTAGAATATGCTACATTTTAAACCATTACCAAAAGGAGGCTGTAATTATTTTGACTGTTTGTTTATTTGTATAAATGTTACGCAATTACACGGCCAGTAACGAACAGCTGATGTTGACAGATCACGTGAGCTTTAAAAAAAACCTTTATAAGTTATGTAACCACAGAAAAAAGAATGATCAAAACACGACGCGGTAATACAATTAAAGTCAGTTTTTCACAGTTTTACTGCTCTTTGTAAATGACAGAGGGGGCAAACAATCAAACGAGTTACCTGATGGTGAGTGGTCACCGTTCATCAATAGCTGCAACACTAGGAGTCACGAAGATGAGTTGCTTTTGGAAAATGACCCACCCCCCGTGTTGTCACTAACACCGTGACATCTGACAAGGTGGTAGAGTTTTGCAGCGAATCGCCCGGATTGATACCACTTGTGCCTGTGGTTGCCGTTGAGTGTTTCGGTTCGGAAGATAAGGTAGCCGGTAAACTTACTTTTACTCGAGGCCTAGCATGCCAGCCTCTGTTTGGCAACGCACTTTGGTGTCTCTAGGCGGCGCGAATTTCTTACCATCAGGAAATCCGTCTGCTTGTTTGATTTCCAATGTCATAAAAAATAAAAATAAATAAAACCTCTTTTTTAAAGTATCGCGAAGTCGCAACAGACGGCCACCCCGTAAAAACGTTCGTAGAAAATGTCCTGATATGGGATAGTGAGAACTATAATTACGGTAAAAAAATAGGTAATACACACACTAAAAAACTTTCATTATTTGTAATAATTGAATGACCTGAGTAGGTAGCACGACGAGGGCTACACCGATCATGATCACCATGTAGAGTTGCGATGGCCAGATGTCCGGCACGAAGTCGCCATACCCCACGGTGGAGAACGTCACGACCACGAAGTAGGTAGCTTGGAACAAGTTCAGGTGCCTGTGACCCGCTCGTTGGAAATGCTGAATGCCGCAAACACTGTTTAGGACAATTGTATATTCATTAGTCCATAAAATAATTACCAAAAACTGATTTCGAAAGTCGTTAGAAAACCACTCCCACCACGGGCGGGCCAAAGTGTAGGTACAGGCTATTTTAAGTTCATTTTAAAATTACAAGCATTTTTATTGTCAATTGATATTAGAAGGAGATGAGTAGTTTATTTCAATTCAATATTTGTATTTAAACATTTTTTCTATCATATTAACCCTTTCCTGATAGTAATTAGTACAACAAAAATAAAAGAATTAGCGAAATCGGCCAATCTGTCCACGCGCGATGTGACGAACAATAACGGCCAATATTAATAATCAATCCCAATCCAAAACTCGCTGTCCAGGATTGATTTTTGATCCATTTTTATGTTATCGCTTGCCAATAACATATCTGTGGACAGGATAAATACAGCAATTAGGTATGGGATAGGCCGGCGGATACGCAGCTATCTAGATTGCTTGAAATCCATTACATTGAGAAACATTATTAACATTGGCCGTAAGAATACATAAAAATGGCGTAATAGTGGCTAAAGGCGTTTGTTTATACACTCAACACGTATCCTGTATATGTGTGACAGTGGTTCTTAGCCCTTATTTTTAGAAACGGTTCTCAAACAACACTTTCCATCTACGAAAATTATAAAACACAGTGATTTGAGTAGGTACTGTGATAAATTTGCATACCACTGATATGGTAATACAGGCGAAAGTAACCTTAGAAATTTAAGACCTGCAATGTACCCTATTTACTAAGGCAAATAAAGTATTATTATTGTTATTATTCCCATTTATTAATGTTATTATTATTACGAAACAGGTACATAAATATTAAAAAATGATCTATTCATATTTTTATCTAACCCAAATACTGGGAGCGTGGATATAACTTATAACATAAACAAAGCATAATCGCCTCTGTGGTCGAGCGGTCCGAGTGTTGGACTTGACTGCATGAGGTCTCGGGTTCGAATCCCGGGTCGGCCAACAAAAAGAAAATTGGATTTTATCATTTTTCTAATAAAAAAAATGTTGGTCGGGATTGGAAACGTGCCCGGTTGGCGATAGGCTTGCCACCTATCACATTATGGGACTTAGTATCTTCGGCTAGTCGCGGGTGCCCTGGTTGTGCCTCTGCCTACCTCTTCGGGGATATGGGCGTGAAGATACTACTTTTTTATAAACAAAGCAAAAAACTTGTTTCCACCGACCGCAGTTGCGTTTGCAGACGATGGTAACGTTCTGATTCGAACTATGTACGACAGAAAGACTTTTCTTCTTTTTTTTTATGAGTATTTATAAAAGTAAACATTGCCCTTTAACCTTAACTAACTGCCATACATTAAAATTTGGATGGTCCTTTCAAAGTACTCCTGTTATATAGACACACACATACATATATGTATATTTTTTATGAATAAAATGCATTCAAGGATTTCGTTATACAATCGAAGCAAAAAACACATAATGCATAATAACATTAATTAAAAGTTGATAAGATTATGCTTCGGAAATTTAGTGTGTTGATTTCCATATCACATAAAACTGTCACTGTTCGCTAGACACATTACTCGGGTTTTTTATTGATAGAAAGCAAATTTGAGATTTTCAACATTAGCTAAAGTATATCAAATACCCTTGTTTACTAACATAGCAAAACATGCAACATTAGCATAGAACAGCTTGCACATTCTGTGTTTTTAACAGTTTAACCATTTTATTATAAAATTGTACCCCGGTACGTTAAAGTAGGTAGCTTAAAAGTAATTATTATACCTACTCAACCTATTATTCAATTTTAACCCATGAACATGCATTAAGTATGCGCAAGTGCACCCTAATGTTTTTTTAATATAATACCTATTTCATAGATGTTGTCAATGTTAATTCTCAGACCAAAAATAAAGTACCTACCTAGTCATTAGACATGTCAATAGGTTTCTGTATAGGTCATTGACCTCTAAGTATAGTATAGGTATATTATTATACTCTGATAGGCAAAAGTCCCCACAGTCATAATGTACCTGGTGAATACTAAGCAGAGGAGTGTGACGCACAGGATCATCAGTTGCTGAGACAACGCCGATTGAGATTTTTGCATTGCCCGATGTAGATCGTTCTAGAATAAAAACTTCATGTTATTTCTGAACCAGGTGGTAGGGTTGCTCGAATGTTTACCATATTAGTAATTCCTGCTACTAGAAAGTGTTTGCTGGGAATGGTCTTTTTTGTAAAGGGTTTTCTTTACCTACTACACAAGATGCTTGACACATCAGTATGTATCGTCAACGTATCAGTGTGTATTTATTAACATCAGAAATTCCTTCTGCACGCCACGGAATAGAATCTTTGTTCATACAACTGGGATCCGAATACGTTAGTCGAAGGTTTTTTAAAGCCAGTCACATTAAGACCACTCACCGATAGTCCGATACCAGTGCTCTTGCAGGGAATGTTTTCGCTTTTCATTATTCGAGTAAAGTTTTCACAACAATACTTACAAACATATTTTCCAGCGACCTCTTCGCCAGCCAGCAGTTTAAAAACACCGGGATAAACAGATTACGCAGCGGCGGGAACGGCACCTATAATACATATTTTGTTATCGTCTCACTGGCATCTTGATCATACCTATTGTTTGAATATTTATGCCCGGTTCCTATATTCAAGAAACGAGTCGTTTTGATTACGGATGGTACTATTTTGTACGATGAATAAGATGAATTAACTCTATTTTTTTATTTTTTAACAATTTACGTATGGTTAAACTTACGCATTACGTTTCTTTGATTACAGGAACCGGGTATTACTCGGACAAGTTATGTAACTTTTAGCCAAGGGCTAAGGCTTGGCTTGTAAGTAAATAAATAAATAAAATAGTAAAATAAACCGAGACACTTATGAGTAACTGACAATGCATAAGATTTTGCATTGTCAGCCATTACTTTTAAACTAAAATTATATTAACCTAGTTGTTTACCGGGGACTAAGATTAGGTTCGCATACAAACGTTCATCTTTAGGAGCTGCTTTTTGAGAAAAGTGGCTTATGTTTGAATTTGGGCTTTTAACTACATGCATAATTTTATCAAAATCGTTTCAGCTGTTTAACTGTGAAAGCATCACCGACAAATTTCTGCATAAATGATTGACATGATCACAAACATGTAACAAGACGAGCCCAAGCAGTATGTTTGATCTTGTCTCATTAGCAGAATCGCTGAAGCGTCACTTACGCATTTAAATGTGAACTAGATTTAAATTGGCGGCCAGTCAACAATTACTGCCAATTCCGAATGATTTGCGTTGGTTAAGTACTAGCCAAGGATCGGACCTTGTAGACTTTGATAGTGATATATGGATAAATACAAGTAGAGACAAATTACATAAAATCTTTAACCATCATGTCAGTAAGTTATACTATTCGATACTAAGACAAAGAAATGTACATGTAAAATAGAATAGCTGAGACGGTTTATTGTAAAAAGTTTAATATTCAACAAATAAAAGTCTGTAAAGGATTTTAATAAATGCAAATATTATGCTTCTAGCACACCAAATTGTTCGCAAGCGTCAGCGAACCTCGCCAAAATTATTGTGGTCACTTCGACGTGGACATCTGCGGAACGTTGACACTTTCCTACTGCTGCGTTTGCAATTCTGTCAGTAGGTACGCATGGTTTCACTTTATGAAGCCAAATATTTCCGTCTTAAAAAGGCGAATTTGATTTATTTTATATTGTAAAGCATTTGCGAAACCCTGTAATACAATTCAGTTTTTACGCAGTTATAACGCTGCAGTGTATTAGCTTCAAGTGCGTAGTTAGGATTCTGTTCAAACAGGGGCAGACGAAGAAAATCCTAGACCACTTTTTTAAATCAAGATTTTTTTCGTATCTCACAGTAGTTAGTAGAAGTAATTTTATATTTTTAAACACAGTATAATCACCAGGAAAGGTTTACTTGACTTCTCGAAATCTTTTAAAACTTCTCTTTTAATTTCATATTATAAAATCTAGGACAAATACACAAGTTTTATTGACGCTTGACATACTTAGCCCATTTAAACATGTTTCGGTCATCAACATGGAGTAACAATGATTTTGGGCGGGGTTCCCTTAAAGAAGGGATCAATTTTTTTTGGGCGGGGTTCCCTTAAAAAAGGGATCAATTTTCCGTTTAAAGAGAAAAATGCATCAAAAAGGTCAAGTTTTAAGTCGCGCCGGTCAAGCCGCTAAATAATAAAACGATACTTACAGTCAGTGCGAAAGGAACAGTGTTGACCATTTCCAAAATGAAATGAAACGAAAGCACTTGCTGCCAAATATTGCCCTAAAAAGAATTGAAAATTAATTACTATTTGTAACTCAATCCTTAGATCTGGTCAACTCAATCTTTAGATCTGGTCCTCCATTTCTCAATTAGACAATTTTATTAACTATAACAATGGCATAAAGCCCGTCGCACACGTAGCTATAATATATATTAATATGAACTATAGCAAGACATATTACGATATAGTTTCTATACAAATATTCAAGCGACCGCACACGCAACTATAATATATATTTCTATGACGCCACCAACGAATATATTATCGCATATTAATACATATTAAAGCTAGGCCGACCATCAATGAATGAGGGCAAAATATATATTATAGCATCGTCACCGTATGTGGTAGCTTACTATAATATATATTATAGCGCGCATATTAATATATATTACGTGTGTGACGGGCTCAAACATTCTTTTGCTCTATATTCGGCGAAACATCTATTGTGCTCTTTGGTTTGAATCATAGGTACTGAGTGTATTTGTTAAACTTATGACCATCAAGAAATCCATTACTTTATTTTAAATTCAATAAAAAATTAGACAACCATTAATAAAATATAACTCCACTGTAAAGTCGCAAGCCTTTGCATTATTAAATACGGCCGCTACTGGAACAATGTAGTGATCTAATGAATTTGAATATTTAACTTGTGTCGTTAGTTAGACAAGATGGTTGAATCTTACAAAGGGTTGGTACCATTGTCTTACTTACATTTTCAGTACTCGCCACTGTCATGTTCCGATTTACAGGGTAAAACCAATTTAACCTAACCCTAGCACGTTCGTAAACTCACTTGAGATTCCTAATATTCTAGCATCGAATTGGCTGGTAGATGTTTTACCATCTATAGGCAACTTGGTTTCGTACCGTCAGGATATCAATCACTTTTTGAAGTTATACTTCTTTTGGCGCGTTAGGAAAAAATGATGAGGGTAAATTGTTACGATGCGCGCGCACACCGTCACGAAAAACCGACATGATGAAGTTAGCTATAGATAACATTTTAGTTTTTCAAAAAAAGGTACCAACAAAGTAAAAGTAAGGACATCTACGTATGTTTGCGTGAGAACTGACAACTGTATTCACAATATTTCTTTATTTCTATGGTTAGTGTCATTTTGTCTACAAATGTAAAATAAGGAAAAAGATAAAATTTTTGAAAAGATCTTATTACGACGAAAAAGTAAAACTTCTATCGCGTGTACATAAGTACACACACAATTTTTTCCATATCATAAAATTACCTTATATCCCAAATAAACCAGTAAGATAGCTTCGGCCAGGGAGATCATGGCGAGAATCGCCTGGACACACCACAGGTACAGCGGCCGGTTCACCCAGATGATACCATCCCAGTTGATTATGGGGTGCTCCTGGAACTCTTCTTCTGTCAGGTTTGCTGAATATTCAAACTCCGTCTTGTTGCCTGGTATGCACCCGTAGCTGGAGCGAACACAAACTTTATATGATTATATTTTGATCAAAGTTATTTAGGTGTCTGCTGATGTTTGTGCAGTGAACTTGTGAATATTGTCGGTTCATTTTTCAAAGATTTGAAAGATTTTTTGACAATTTTTGTGGCAAATAGATTTTTCAAAGTGCGTTGCCAAACTGTGGCTGTAATCTTAAACTTATTGTGCGAGTTAATTAACTTAAATTTTAGGGTTTTCTACAGAGAACTTGGCACTCAAATATGTCTCAATTCTTTTATCGGTAGAGTCGACAGAGATAGATATTTGTAATACTTGTTTTTTTTTTATGACATTGGAAGGCAAACAAGCAGACGGATTTCCTGATGGTAAGAAATTCTCGCCGCCTAGAGACACCAAAGGTGGTAATGGTGCGTTGCCAACTAGAGGCCGGGATGTTAGGCCTCGAGCAAAAGTAAGTTAACCGGCTACCTTACCCTCCAAACCGGAACACGTCATGACGTTATGGCGGAAGGAATAGGTAAGGCGGTGGTACCAATCCGGGTGAGTCGCTGCGAAACTCTACCACCTAGTCAGATGTCACGGTGTTTGACGGCAATCCTATGCTCGCCTTTTACGAGCTGCCTGGCACAGGAAGGCAGATGGTCTATTCTACAAAGGAGCCCGGACCAACACGGGGAAATTGGTTATCTTATTGCTTTTTTTTCATTATGTTTAATTGTGATGAGTCCGATATACAACGTGTTACAATATAAGCGCTATGCTGGCATCAGGTAGTGCAAATAGCGTTAAACACCTAGAGAAAAAATATTAAAATGTCGGACACTATATCACATTTCATAACAACCTTTTTATAAAACTAGAAAACTTATACTCTGTACAATATTTTGAGGAATTCTAGCTTGCTCTTACTATTTTTCCTGCGATACAATTATTACCATACCGAACTTATACCCTGATTATATTATTGTTTTTATTCTTCTTTTTTTATGATATTGGAAGGCAACAAGCAGACGGATTTCCTGATGGTAAGAAATTTCCGCCGCCTAGAGACACCAAAAGGTGGTAATGGTGCGTTGCCAACCTGAGGCCGGGATGTTAGGCCTTGAGCAAAAGTAAGTTTACCGGCTACCTTACCCTCCGAACCGGAACACGTCATGACGTTATGGCGGCAGGAATAGGTAAGGCGGTGGTACCAATCCGGGCGAGTCGCTGCGAAACTCTACCACCTAGTCAGGTGTCACGGTGTTAGTGACAGTAAGCCTTCGCTCGCCTTTTACGAGCTGCCTGGCAGGAAGGCAGATGGTCTATTCTACAAAGGAGCCCGGACCAACACGGGGGGAAAGTTGTGTTAGTGTTTAGATTCCTAAGTACGTGTTTCAACCTGATGATGGGATCCGAGGGAGAGTGGTCTCAAGAGTCTCTGAAACCGCCGTGTTTGTATGAAAAGGGTAATAAATGTGAAGGAAGCCATGCAGGTTTGTCAGGATCGTCAAGTCTGGCACTCGATTCTCTCTGCCTACCAAGTAAGGGATTTAGCGTGAAGATATGTATGTTTATATGTAATAATATTTATTTAGCTCGACTATACATTACATATTTAAATTACGATATGACAGTGATGATTGTCCGGTTTCGGTTTTTAGTAAATTTGAAGAATAGCCTGACAGCCCACCCAGTACCTACACAGTACCTAATGCCATACTACCACGCACCGTGACTGGAACCATGTGAAAGAGTTTTGCGACGGCCTACGTTCGTCACTATCTTAACGTCACTCATCTTTGGAAAATCTATTTTTTTATACTGTAATCCTTAAGTATAGCAATAATTTTAAGTTATATGATAGACTACTAAGTTTTACATATTATTGTTTTTGAAGGCAAAGTAAAGGCTCGATCCTGTCCGACCACTTCGACTTAAGCCACCGACAAAAATTACAGGCTTAAAACTATCCAATATGGATTAGGTCAAAGTTCAATGAACACCGAAATGACATGGAAATTGAAGTCAAGTAAACACAGCCACCAACTCTTGCTTCAGATTTAAGTTTCAGCTTTGCGTTGTTATTCGGTGCTAACCGTTTCCAGCTATCACTTGCCTTAACGTGTACATTTTAGTGCTATTTGATAATTTACCTTAGTATCTCAAAAGTTATAAAATTGATAGGAATGTAATAGTATGTTAGGTTTTTAGAGCTTATAAACTACAACCACAAATAATTAAAGAACAAATTTAGAGAATAAAACTCTGAAAAGTTTTCCTACCTTTTAAATATTTTGTTTGTTACCTAAAGTACATCACACTAAAAGTTTCAAACAAGCCGTTGAGGAAACATATCGTGAATGAAGAGAGGACGAAATTTACGAAACTCATTAACTTCCTCTTTGTGGGGTCGAATAAAATATTGCCTATAATAATATTTTGCTCGATAGAACACACTACAGTTCTACCAAATCTCATCAATATCGTTTGAGTAGATTTTGTGTGATTGAAGAACAAACCAACAGACAGACAATACTAGTAATTCTAATTTTTTTTTTATGATATTGGAAGGCAAACAAGCAGACGGATTTCCTGATGGTAAGAAATTCACGCCGCCTAGAGACACCAAAGGTGGTAATGGTGCGTTGCCAACCTGGGGCCGGGATGTTAGGCCTCGAGCAAAAGTAAGTTTACCGGCTACCTCACCCTCCGAACCGGAACACGTCATGACGTTATGGCGGCAGGAATAGGTAAGGCGGTAGTACCAATCCGGGCGAGTCGCTGCTAAATTCTACCACCTAGTTAGAATTCACGGTGTTAGTGACGGTGAGCCTTTGCTCGCCTTTTACGAGCTGCCTGGCAAGGAAGGCAGATGGTCTATTCTACAAAGAAGCCCGGACCAGAACGGGGAAAAAGCACAAAAGCACAAAAATTGTGTTTTGTTGTTGATTTTTTATTCTACAGTATTATACTGATAGCGTAACACACACGTCCATCAGTCTAATAAAAACTTATCATATGTCATTCAACATCAAACGGTTAGACTTAAAAAAATGTCAATCGATGGCCGTTATCCATGGTGCAGAAGTGTGTCAGCGCAAGGCGCTGAATACATTAAATATAAATACAGCCGACATTATGTTAGATTCATGGCTACGTCCAGTACAAATTAAAAGCGTATTTTTCAAACCGAACTAAGAAGTCTTTATTTAGTACAAGGCAATATTAATGTTGGCCTACTTTTATTAGTTTGATCTGATCTTATGATCGATTTTTTTGCATTTGTAATTCGAACAAATGTATATCAACACTCACCAACAAATGCAACATAGAAGTTATTGAAAATTATGTTCTTCGCGTTTGTAAATTTATTGTATTTTAAAATTCAAAGCTTTTGCTGGTGTCTTTTAAAGTTTCATTAAGTAATAAACTTAGTTGATTGAGTTTTGTTGGCAGTCTTACCACAATGACGGCAAGGGTTGGCGCCTGTAATACACAGTGATATAAAGTATAAATAAATATTTTAATCGGTCACCAGTTTTCACGAGTGATGGTTAAACTAACCTTTTCCAGTTTGTCTTCATGTTTTATGTATGTTTGTTATCTCCGCCTGCCTACTAGCTTAGCTACCTACTAGCTGCCTGTACCGGCTTCGCTCGGACGGTAATTTTTTATCATAAAATTGAGATGCAACCTCTCCTATATCTCAAAATGGTTCAAAATGCACACGGTGTGCAAATTTCATTGAAATCGGTTTAGTAGTTTAGGAGTCCATCGCGGACAAACATCGTGACAAGAGATTTATACATATTAAGATATGGAAATCGAGTATTCATATCATTATTTAGAAGTGAAGTCCCATATAGATTTGATTTACATCTGATGCTGGTTTTTGTGTTATATTTAGTTATTGGTTTCTGACTATGCGTCAATGGAATTGGAGTCGGTCTTTTTGTAGGTTTACTGGTATTAAATTGAAACTTACTCTGTACGATGGTAATTGTTAGTACTGAGAATAATGTTTATCACATTTTTTGGCTATTGATAGACTGGTTGACTTTCTGGGATAGTGAAATTTGATGAAATAAAAAAAGTCTGATAATTATGTTTGTCATCAACATCATCATCATCATATCCAGCTCGAACCTTATCAGTCATTTTATAAGTACACTCAACTACAGATATACCTACAGTTTTGCAGTTTCGTATTTTCACTAAGTCAACAGGGCCCTTACCATGAGTTTACGGCCTGTTCAGTTTACTAAACTCGCTACCGTCGCTGTCAATAACTTGTATGAAAACTTTAAACAGCACCTCTTTTGGTAACTAAGAGAAACACATTTTTAGACCAAAAGTTTCATAGATTTCGACACGTAAATTACCGAACGTTGTCTATACCAACTCATGGTATAGGCTCAGCACTGCAATGTCATTGGAAATCGTCAATTTAGTATCTGACATGACTGTATCAAACAAAAAGATTTATTTTAAAGCATAACTTGATGAGGAATTCGGGCACTAATAACTTGAGTCACAATTTGAATTAAAGCTCATGAATATTTGTGAGTGTGTACTCGGAAGAGACATCGGTGTAAGGCGAGTGACGTCGAGCGCCTACACTATAGCAGTATATGTCTGTAATCTTCTTTTTTGTGTTTGATAGGCCAGCGAACAAGCACACAGGTGTCCTGGTGTTAAGAGACAACCGTAGCCAATAGACACCTATTATGTAGCCGGATTGTGGCCAAATCATCCCCGTGTTGGTCCGGGCTCCTTTGTAGAATAGACCATCTGCCTTCCTGTGCCAGGCAGCTCGTAAAAGGCGAGCATAGGCTTATCGTCACTAACACCGTGACATCCTACTAGGTTGTAGAGTTTCGCAGCGACTCACCCGGATTGGTACCACCGCCTTACCTATTCCTGCCGCCATAGCGTCAATGCTTGCTGTTGACGTGTTCCGGTTGGAGGGTAGGTAAGGTAGCCGGTTAACTGACTTTTGCTCGAGGCCTAACATCCCGGCCTCTGGTTGGCAACGCACCATTAACACCTTTGGTGTCTCTAGGCGGCGAGAATTTCTTACCATCAGGAAATCCGTCTGCTTGTTTGCCTTCCAATGTTTTAAAAAAAAACCTTATGGCGGCAGGAATAAGTAAGGCGGTAGATTCCTGCTAGGGCAAGATGAAACTAAAAATCATGCATGAAATAGAATTTTTTTTTGTTTAGTTTGTTAAAGAAAAACTTTTTGCCCTTTCTTACTTACCTTCGCGCCAAGCCCCTTATGTGGTAGGCGTAGAGTATCAAATGAAAATGTCACTATCATTCCAGACATGCCTAGCTTCCTTCACATTCATTACCTTTTCATACAAACGCTGGTTGCGGAGACTCTTGACACCAACTTGGGATAAAACCCGATCACATTGATGTTGGAATGTAAAACTTTCAGAGAACTAAAGGCTTGTGATTCCTTTGGGTATTATAATTATAGTGCTTTAGAAGCTTTATTTCAACATGTTACCTCGTTATGAAAAAGGAAACTCATGATCCTGTTAATGTAACCTACAAATAAACTAACCTAATTAAATAATGGCAAGCCTTTACTAGTTAACTGAATTCATATTTAATTTCCCTACTGCTGCGAAAGTTAACGAAGTAGTTTTGTGTGGCTGATTATTATTTGCAAACGCATATGAATATTAGAAAATGTTACAAACGAACTGTTGCTTGTCTGAGTATTTATTTTTCAAACTCTCCATTATAACCGTAATGAAAATGAGGTTCAGTTCTTTTCTTATTGGGGTTGTACTTGGGGTTCTTAAACTTTAAAGACATACCTTCTTCCCACTTTATAGGCAACAAATAGCTATATTTTATTTTATGAAATAAAATGAAATTTATTTATTTGAGAATTAAGTGTATATAAAATTTGGTACAAAATACTTATTTGTACCAACATATCCTACCACATTGTAGTGTGCAAATGTGTAACCAACTTAATTACAAAGGTTTTATTGTTATCATTTAAATATTTTACACAAATTAGTTAAAACATATTTATTACAAGGCTGTCATATAATAATTTTAAATAGGGTTTTATTCTGATCAAGTTTTATTCTATAGACCACAAACTACCTCCGTGTTCAGGAGAAGAAACGGCGAAACAAACTTCAAGGCAACCAAGATGTCTCACATTTATATTTACTAGGGAAAATATATATTATCAATAATTCCTTTCTGCAAATAAATCATTTACAGTACATATACAAGTTTTTTTAATAGCCAGCCAAATAGCTTTTAAGAGGCAGTGATTTGAAACTATCAGAAATTTGATTATATGCGAGAATGAGCATTCAGTACATATCATTTTACTAGATATTAAGTCTTCGACAAGGTACAAGCAGCTTTTCACTATTTCTAAAATGTGAATTTCCAAATATTTCAGCATTTTTTTGACCGCCTCGTTGGTCGAGTGGCTAGCGTATACGTTTAACTACATCGACTTACCACGAGGCTCGGGTTCGATTCCCGACGGGGGCAGACATTTGTGTGATGAACATTTAGATGTCTGTATTTCCGGGTCTGGGTGTTTATTAAATTTATTCTGGTATCTATTTAAGTATTTATATTATGTATTAGTATCTTTGACTAACACTTACAACACAAGCATACAATTTGCTTACTTTGGGGTTAGATTCAATTTGTGTGAGTTTGTCCAGATTAAGATTAAGATTAAAAGATTATTATTCGATTTAAACAAATAATAATGTTTTTACTAATACTAACTAAATCTACAGAATTTCGCCAAATAGGGATGCCATATTGTAAAACAGAGGTAACATATGTTTGATAAACTAAGAGATACGTGTTTGAGCCTGCCACGATTTCTCCTCCAAACATACACAAACCAATCAATTTTAATACAAAGAGACTCCAATTACAATTTTCCAATTACAAAATTTATCAATTTTTGCTCCTAGGAAATTGGCAAAGTGTATATTATCTATACTTGTATCATTCAAAACTACGCCCAATTTGTTATTTACTTTACATTGGGCTTTAAACAAACAGGTTTATTTTTAAATTGTTGTCACTAATCCTTGCTGAAAATTTTGTCAAAGTTTCAGTTTTTTCCTCTTTTAAATCATTTTTACTTCTACAATTTTTTAATGAGAAGGGTAGCAACATCTGCAAATAAGATAGAAACATACTTGATAGCATCAGGCAGATCATTTGTTAAAATTTAAAAAAGTAACTGCCCTAAACTACTACCTCATGGTACACCGCAATTTCAAAAAGGTAATTCGAAGTATAACTTTTCTTACGATACTACACATTTTTGATATTTTACCACACCGTTGTCTGTTTTCTTATACCTTCTTAAACATTCTCATGAGGTAAATCACGCATCCTCATGTCAAATAATTACAAATCAGAACACTGTACACACACAAACAAAAATGGTGAATAGAAACGTCGCAGGTTTGTTTTGTTATTGTAATATAAGTCATCATTATACGAAACGTTTTACATTTAATAAGAAGAGTAAAATTGGTTCACTGTTTTATCAAAAATTGACTTATAGTTTTACTATAACCCGAGCTGAACTCTCGCTTCCTCCCACCTACCAACTGAACAGTAATTAGTTACGAGAAATTCGCGCAGCCTTGACGAATTTTCACTAAACTGCAATATTCCGGGGAGAAATAATTTAAAATATAACAATGGCAGAAAGTATGTTTGGATGAGGTATTGTCAGTACTGACTGAATTAAAGCAAAACCCGCAATTATAACTTGAAAAATAATTAATTACCTTACAAAAAAAATCAATGGGTTATGCTCCGAGAATTGGGGAACAATTTTGCACAAGTTGCAATGAATATATAAAAACAATTACCGACTTATGTGGTACAACACAATATTGATTTCATTCATTTTGCTCAAAAACAAAAAAAAACTACATATCGTCCTTTACATCCCGTGAGAGCAATATACCCGCTGGCCTTTTATTCTCAGGTTTTATTCTCCCTCCGTCTAAAGAATTGCCGTTCAGGACTTTTACAATTTTTTTATATATAACTTGATGATTCTGTATAACGCCGCTAAAGAAGTTTTCTCTTCAAGGAACTACCAGTACAGAATTCTCCATAAGTGACTTCGACTCGCACATGGCCTGTTTGGCTATCGACTTTTCTTAAAAATACCTCAAATGATTTCGACGGCAAATCGAAAAAACTGAAGCGCGAACTACGTCGACACCAAAAATAAGCAACATAATTATTGAGAATAAATAAATAAACAAAATCCCTGGACAAGATACACAAATTGGAACTAACCCCAAAGGAAGCAAATTATATGATGCTTGTGTTATGGGTGTTAGCCAACGATTCTAATACATAGAAATACTTAAATAGATACCAGAATAAATTTAATAAACAGCCAGACCCGGAAATGCAAACATCTAAATGTTCATCACACAAATGCGGCAAGCATGCAAGATGTAAGAATAAATTTAATAACCACCCAGGCCCATAAATAGAGAAATCTGTGAACAATACACAACTTCCCCCGTCGGGAATCGAACCCGAGCCTCGCGGTTGTTCGGTGTAGTTAGGCGTGTACGCTAGCCTCTCGACCAACGAGGCGATCGCGAGAGTAACAGATTTAGTGTATTTACCCTACACATTTTGTGTGTACACTACGTGTAGTAACCCTACACTACTTGCGTTTGTGCATATTGTTAGTAAAATAAGGGTTCATGAAGGCATTAATTAATAAGGTCCGAAAATGGCACCGTTTATCGCGTCATGTTCAACTTGAGACGAAATTACTTTTTCTAAGTCTTTTTGGTTCAAAATAAGGCAATATAACAAAGCTGAAATCGAAATATGTCGAGGCATACATACCATGAGGCAGATATAGGATCTCCATCCGCGCAGACACGGAAGATATACAGCAAACAGGCTAGCAGCTTGAAAAATAGATTCACTATTCTTATCCGTAAACCTGGAACAAACAGAGAAGTAAAAAAATATAAATTTTGTTTATTTTTCCAGGATTTAAGGCTTAAGCACTTGTGTACAAGTTTATCGGCTACTTTGTGGTCCAAAATGGAATACGACAGTGTCTAGCACTGCCACTGCACTTTTTAGTTATTTATTTCTATTATATTACATCCAAATAAAAACAGAACACTATCTTAAAAATGAGATTCACGTCTCAGTCTCAGGTTGTTACAGTGGCGGATTATCCTTAAGGCAAACTAGGCACGTGTCTAGG
>NJDD01000714.1:131124-161773 GCA_002245505.1 Calephelis nemesis | reverse complement strand
TTCTCGCGCGTTCGCGGGGTTTTATTCGACCACATTTTGCCCTTTCACAAACAAATTAGACGCCTTTTTAACTAAACACTTTCTTATATTGTAGCGATGTGAAATAGCGGTATGTTATTGGCTGAGAATACACTTTTAAATAGTGTTTAGTACAAAATGTGCTCATTTTTGTGGAACGACGGGTAGATTTTGAGAAATCAGATGCGACTTGAAGTATTGCTCCTCTATCGTATTGAGCAACGTTCCGATAGTTGTCGCCAATGTGGAGCCCATTTAGGGACCATATTACAGAAAACTACTTATTATTTCCGGGAATATAGAAGTACAAGATAAGAACCCGGCTTAGCTCGGGTAAAATGTGACTCATAATATAAATCTAGGTGCAAAATGTAGGTAGATGTTTCTGTAGTCACCGGTTTTCAAGGAATATTAAAGTTATAAGCAAGACATAGATTCGTATAGCTTCATTCATTGTGTTTAATAAACATAGTAAATAAAAACTGCCAAAGTTTTTACACAAATATTTTTCTATTTTAAATTAAAATTTAAAGTAAAGTGACATAACAAAATGCAATGAGAACTTATCCGAGAATTTGGCAACGGTACATAAAAAGGAATATTCTCTATTATAGATCACAAAATGGAACGCTTATTAAACTACCCAAGATGGCGGCTGTGATTTGTCTGTCAAGTGTCAACACATTAGAATTTAACATAGAATTTAACAAAATACTCGACAATCCGAATTTTGCGGATATATGTTGTCGACTCAAAATCATTATTTTTTATGTTTTATTATTCAGGTAAGGTTTCAATCGAGTCTACCGTACCCCGTTGACGAAATTATTAATATAAATTCGAGAAAACTAGATCTTAACTGTAGTTTTGTTAACAAGTCACTTCTTTAAATCAAGATAATAATATATCCGCTCTACAACATAATATTTTCAAATGTAAATGTTACATTTAAAATTAGAAAAATGTATTAAGTAATTAAAAAAGAAAACAACAGAACAGAAAAACCAAAGTGCTAATTTATACGAATCAAATGTGCACGAACTTCATTTTATTTTATGTAATTAATTAAATGCTTAATTTTAATTAGGTATAAACTCAACTATGAGAATACTTTAGCGCACTACGCTGTTTTTAGAGAGTAACTTTCCAGTTGTGCTTGTTGTAACATAAAAAATACACTAATGAATATGTCGAATGGTGAAAAAGCCATCCAAGTAACTTGTGGAATAACTTTAGCGACATGTTCGTTCGTATCACACAGTAACGATCTTGTAACAAATGTGAAGTAAAATTGTAATGTTGGAGCATTCATGCCGATCGAATTGGAAAACTTTTTACATACGCTTGTCACTCGTTTGGACTAATCTGCATTTTTTTGAAATATTTCTTTGACTTCCAGAGGAAGAAATCGATTACTTCAAAATTTGTTTCGTGAGTTTGATTTGCCGTTTGTCAATTAAATTAGGTTGTGTGTTGTCTACGAAGGTGCTTCAATTTTGTACTTAATTAATAATTATTCGACTGTAAAAGTAATAGTTAACAGACTCAAAATGCAAAAAGTTATCAACTTAAGTTAAAGTTAAGTTAGTTTAAAAAAATGTCGACGCGCACAAATACCACTTGTATGGTTCATGTGAATAAAGATTATTCTGATTCTGATTCTGAACTCAAGTATATACAAATTGTTAAAAATGTGATGGTTTTTACAAAATAAGTTTGACACAAAAACATTAATATGACATTAATTAATACATATGTTACTATTATAATAAATGATACTACAAATAATTAAAATGCCAATCAATAGCTTGATAAAATTTTGATTTGTAATAAAGGTAGTTTAAACTGTTATACTCAATTGTTATTAGCAATTGGATAAATAAATGAAATGTTTTCTGGATGTAATATATTTACATTATGTGAATACTTTGCATGCTTCATACGAACAGAATAAATTGGGACTGAAGGAATATTTAACAACTTTATTATGGCAAATAAATATTTCTTTCTTTCTTTCTCTCTTTTGTTTCGAAAAACAGGTCATGATTTTGAATTCGTCTCGCAACAAAAATATTAACTTTGGTAAATGGTTTATACATCTCAACGACATGGTAATGAAATGTAGTATTTTTGAGTGTCTCGAAATATCCGATGTTATTAACTAGACTGTATATATTTTTTGATTATTTTTATTTGATTGATCTGCGATTACATCGGTAATTACTCAGCCAATGAAAAACAATTTCGATGGTTTATTAATAATGATGTCATCAACCCAATGTGCACTAATTAAATTTAAAAAACAACGTGCTAGTGAAATTGTTGGAGTCGGTTTTTTGCAGTTTTACTTCGCTTAAATTATTGTGATTTTGTGTGTGTTTGATGAAATATTCGTGCGGCACTTGCTTTACGAGTATTTTCTAGATTGAGGAATTTTTATTATAGAATTATAACTGGAGAGCTTGTCGTTTCATAAAGCAAACACAATAATGTTAAGAATGTGCGTCTCATGCATCTATAGCATTTCAAACTTAGATACGGTTTGACTTAGGGATATGAAGACCTATTGTCTATTTTTTATGGAATAAGATAACGAAGAGACACACGGGTCTCCTGGTGCGAGAGACAACCATGGCCTATAGACACTATCGCCATATATTTTATAGGTGCATCGTTATCAGGTGACAGGGGATGTTATACCTATTGTGCATGTCTTCTGACTACCCTACCCTACAGGATAGAATGACAAAGGCGGTATGGCGGCAGGAATAAATAATGCGGTAGATCCTTACATGGGCAAGTTGCTGCACAAGTTTCTACCACTGACCTATATTTTATCCTATGCTCGTAAATGGTCTATTGTTCTAGGTATTTCTACTCGGCGTATCCGGGCCGTACCGTGGAAAAAACAGGGATTCCGAGATTGTAAATGTTATGTGTTTGGGTGCTTAAAGTTTATGTGGGTAGTTATTAGTAGGTAGTGGGTAGTGGTTGAAACATGATAAGAAAAATATAGGACCATCTCGAACTCTTATCTATTTTTTTAAAAAACAATGATCACAATCGGTTTTTGCTTGACGAATCACGCGTAATACAGTCGAATTTAGATCCTCCTCATTTTTGCAGTCAGTTAAATATAAGGAACCAGCAGATATTTCCTTGGTGATAGGAGATAACTGATATCTACATATATATATGTGTTATTGTCAGATCGTTCTCTTGTAGTCGCTATCTTAAGTCTTGGAAAAGGAAGAGGATTTTTATTTCATAGGTAACGATCATCTCAAAATCCCCCGTGTTGGTCCGGGCTCCTTTGTAGAATAGACCATCTGCCTTCCTGTGCCAGGCAGCTCGTAAAAGGCGAGCATAGGCTTGCCGTCACTAACACCGTGACATCTGACTTGGTGGTAGAGTTTCGCAGCGACTCACCCGGATTGGTGCCACCGCCTTACCTATTCCTGCCGCCATAACGTCATGACGTGTTCCGGTTCGGAGGGTAAGGTAGCCGGTAAACTTACTTTTGCTCGAGGCCTAACATCCCGGCTTGTGGTTGGCAACGCACCATTACCACCTTTGGTGTCTCTAGGCGGCGGGAATTTCTTACCATCAGGAAATCCGTCTGCTTGTTTGCCTTCCAATGTCATAAAAAAAAAAAAACTTCTTTTGTCGTAACTATAAAAGGCCAGGCTCAGCCACTACAGCTACCGTCCACACCTACCAATGAAGAACATCCGAACATCTAACAAAAAGTTGAGGGTTTTGTTTATATAGCTTTATCGAGTGGCTTTTAACGAGTGCTCTAAATACTGCTTTTCCGCTAAGTATTGTTCAAATAACGACGTTTGCCGTAACATCCGCCGTAAACTCTGAGTACTCACGTCGTATTACTGAAAAAATATAGCCGTCAACCATTTCTACATGTATTGCACCTCGTCAATGGACGTTATAACACGTTTGTTATCTACAAACGAATAACCTATTGTTGTATCTATTAAAAATAATATAGTAAGTGATATTTGGGATAATGACGACGGTTTTTCTGGTTTAGAGATATGATGATCCCATCGTCACCCGCTAGCGGAACCATCTCTTTATGTACTTACATAAAAATAGCTAACTGCTCTTTATACACAAAGCCGTAAAACTCAGATCTATCTTAATTTTAAAAGGTGTTTTTTTATTCAAACAAGCACCCCTTTATGCGGTTCGCGTGCTCCCCGAGCTGCGAGTACTAATTGTTGGCTACCTAGCAATTAGTGCGCGCCTGGCTGGCCCAGACCGATTCTCAGAAGTAGATATGCTTCAAGACTATTACGTTATGAAATAATCAAATTTCTCTTAGCTCTCACTGTTGTTCTTGGTTCATTATTATTCATTAATTATTCACAGCTATGTCGACTATTTCGTTTGAAAAAATAATATTCATGAGTGCTCGACGTAATTTGCATTTTATATCTATCTACAAATTATATTATATCTCAACTCATACGTATATTAATATTCAAAACTTGAACAAAGGACCTGGATTTTCGCGTATAAAGTATTCATAATGACGTTTTCGGCCATGACAGGAAAGTGGGGTGTAGCATTTGTTTTACGAAAACGTAACGATATAATGAGCTCTTCTAGATAGTGACGCGCATTTTTACGGATACGGATACCTTATATATCTAAGTGTTTTGCGAAAATGCATGTAGCATGCCCTTTTTCATTTTAACACCAATACTTTCTTTCAATACCACTTTTTCTCGAATATCTTTGCTATAATGCAATCAGCGAGTGTAAACCACAAATTTTCTGTATTCCTTTCATTTAGATTACATTTATAATACTCTCATGCTTTTTCTGACGTTCCTAAAGGTTACATCATACAAAAATGTTGTGATGAATACAGAATTATGTAAGGTAGGTCTAGCACCCTGACTCAAAGCCTCTCTATGAAACACCTTACTCCCATTCACACACTCTCCTTTACACATCCATCACTGCTAAAAGCACTACTATGATTTCTATTTACAATTAATTTATCTAAAATTGCGTTTGAATATACTAGAACTACTTAAAATTGTTGTTATAATACGGGTACTATTTATCGAAAATACTGAAAACGTGATAATTAGATTCACGTCAATGGGACTGGCTATCGATAATCGTTAAAAGTATTCTCACTATTTTCACACTAAAAGGTTCAGCTTCTTTCAATAGAAGTTACACGTTTTTTGTGTGTGATAAATATAACAATTACATGGAAAACACTCACACACTTGACATTATGCTATATTAGTAGCTAAATAAGCTATAAGTTTGATTAATCGTGACATTTGGTCATTTTATTACCTTATAACCGTATCCGAATTAATAGTTACAATTTGACACCTCTA
Organism: Calephelis nemesis; assembly: GCA_002245505.1. NCBI lineage: Eukaryota > Metazoa > Arthropoda > Insecta > Lepidoptera > Riodinidae > Calephelis > Calephelis nemesis. The sequence goes on along the minus strand of NJDD01000714.1, from coordinate 156,374 downwards.
AAGCTTTGTGGCGTTCACTGACCATGCGCATATATAAACCCACCTATACCCACGGGTATATTTTTTCATTACGACGATGAAACTAATTTCACATAGTGGCAGAAGCTATGCCGAAGTATTTTTAATAAAAATATGACAGTGAAACAAAAGGATTGTTCGGTTCTTAGCTATCACGAACACTTTCAAAAGATGGTGCGTTACTGGTCCAAAATTAGGATAGCTCTCTTTGAGTGCTTGTTTACTAATTACACAAATCTTCTAATCATAATAGTTTTAGTGATGTTTGCAAGTCGTCACAACTCTACCGACGCGTGAACATACGAAATTTGAAGCGAAACTTCCTTGAAAAGAATAATGGCTCCGTGAAAGGTCATAAAAGATTCAGCTAATGTTATTTACTTGGAAATCTCTCGAGGGTAATACGGCTTTAAGTGTTTTTCTCATTTCAGATATTATTAAATATAAAATACAAAGGGGACTCATCTAGCCGCTTAAAACAATTACACAGTACAAACCGGAGCTTGAACTGGCTTCGAGGTAATATGATTTACTGGTTACCTGTTAAATACCTGGCATTTGTACTTTGAAATGCCTATGTAGCGCACCCTACATCCACTGAAAACAAAAAAAAATGCTTTGCCTATAGGCGTTAAAGCACACACCATGTGATTTACATTCACATTACCAAAAATGTGATTTTAATTCGAAATGGTACAGATTTGCAACGATGCCTTCTTATTCTTGCCGTAAGTCAGTGCTCATTTCTGTTACTCAAAAAGCTTAACATCTAAGCTCCAGGTTGTCAATGCATAACTGGGACCTTTGTGCCTATAATAGGTCTGATGGCTTGATTTTGAATTGTATTTTGAATAACTAATGGTGTGGATCACTGTGTCTTTCAAAAATATCAGCAAAAAAGTACCACGAACAATGAACAAGAAATAGCGACAAACAATTATTTTGGCAAAGCCGAGAAGACCAACAAGTTAAAGGAAAATGTATGAAAATTGGTGTTTGCACTAGCAGTACTACGTTTCGTAGCTTAATGCGACTAAATAATTTAGCTAGCGCCTTTCACGTCCCCTGCACTTAATTATACTGTCATATACATATTTAAGCAAGTCTAGTAGAAGTTTTAACTGATTGTGGAAAGACGGTTATGTTGTTTTAACACACAGTTACCGTAAACTTGAATACATGCGTGCGATGGATAGACATCTTTATACTAGGCTTGATCTTGCAAATCTATAAGGCTACGTTAAAACTTATAGTGTTGTTGCCCTTTTGTATTATAATAAACTACAATAACAATGATCACTATTAAAAAATGAGAATTTCAAAAGTTACAAAAGAAAAGAGAACTGTCAGAGAGGAGGTCTAAGAAAAAAAGGAGGTCGAGGACCGGCATGTGGTATAGTGGTATTCCTATTCTTAGGTTCAGTATTACCTGGACCAAAGATGAGTAATTCAAATCTAGCCGATAATTTAGCACTAAGTAGATCGTGCTGAAAGTTCAGGTCCTTGCCGGAAATAGAGGAAGTGGTGTATCAAAACATGAATTCAATTGACATTCAAATGATTAATATGCCGGAGCTTGAAGATACTCATACATCTCTACTGTTCGAGTATCTTCACGACCATACCCTCGAATAGGTAGATAGAGGTACAACTAGGATACCTACGACTAGCTGAAGACACGAAGTTCCACGCCATCCTGCCATAAATCGAATCCCGGGCAACATTATTTTTATTAAAAAATTCAAAATATACATTCAATTTATTTTTGTTCTAACTTTGTGAAGAAGAAGTTTGTGTTCTTTAGAAGTCGAGGAAAAGAGAAGAAAAGGTGATATATGATTGACATAGGTTCTTGTTATTGAAATATTCGGTAACTAAACTGCTGTTGCCGCCCGAATCTGCAACATTCTCTAATCATAGATATTAAAATCATCATATAATTAAATATCGCTATCATGCTATATATTATATATTTATTATTTATATAATTTATATATATTTTCCCCGTGTTGGTCCGGGCTCCTTTGCAGAATAGACCATCTGCCTTTCTTGCCAGGCAGCTCGTAAAAGGCGAGCATAGGCTTATCATCATTAACACCGTGACATTTGACTAGGTGGCAGAGTTTCGCAACGACTCGCCCGGATTGGTACCACCGCCTTACCTATTCCTGCCGTCATAACGTCATGACGTGTTCCGGTTCGGAGGGTAAGGTAGCCGGTAAACTTACTTTTGCTCGAGGCTTAACATCCTGACCTCAGGTTGGCAACGCACCATTACTTTGGTGTCTCTAGGCGGCATCAATTTCTTACCATCAGGAAATCCGTCTGCTTGTTTGCCTTCCTATAACATAAAAAAAAATGCTGCATTGGAGATTCTTACTACTTCTCAGCTACTACTGCTATGCTATTCCAATAAATTTTGTTTATGTCGTAATCCTTTCTAGCAATACATTCTTGTGAACCTCCTAACTTCTAATTTTGCTCTACCCCACCAATACCTCTACCCAATACCGTGTATGTAGGTGACACACTTTTCTTAATATGTTTCATAGTAGTTTTGCTACATACCGTCACTATTTATTTAGTTATTCCATTTACGTTATAGACTGACTAGTAGTAGACAACCCAATACCAGACTAGATCTAACTTTGCACATGACTAAATAAAAAAAATCTGTGTTTATCTTGGTCTATTCTATTCCCCGTCTTATTCTGGGATCCTTTGCAGAGTTTTGCATCTACCTTCTTGCTAGATAGCCCGTAAAATGCGAGCATAGGCTTACCGTCACTAGCACCGTGACATCCTACTAGGTGGTAGAGTTTTGGAGCGACTCACCGGATTGGTGCTACCGCCTTATCTATTTCTGCCACTTTGGTATCTTAACGGCCAATGTTAATAATTAATCCTAATCCAAAACTCGCTGTCCAAGATTGATATTTTGATCTATTTTTATGTTATCGCTTGCCAATAACATATCTGTGGACAGGATAAATATGGCAATTAGGTGTAGGATAGGCCGGCGGATACGCAGCTGTCTAGATTGCTTGAAATCCATCTTTAGAGAAATATTATTAACATTGGCCGTTAGACGGCTTGAATTTCTTACCATCAGGAAATCCGTTTGCTTGCTTACGTTTCAATATCATAAAAATAAGAAACAAGCCTTCTGATTGGCATGACAATAACTCACAAAAACTCAAACGATGATTTTGTATCTTACTCAAACTCTTTTAAAGTAGATAGTTTTCCAGAGTACGACTTCCACCTTCGGTTAACATTGTGGGACTACCATGAAAATGTGGTTCTGATGACAGAAAGCAAAACTACAATAAAATATTTCTTATTAATAAGAACTATCTGTTGTTATTTGACTGTTAAGCATTATCTAGACGGTTGTAATCACGGCCCAGTCACGCCTTCCACAAAGGTGGAAAATTTGTTTAAAACAAATCAAAATTTCGACCATATCTACGTTCCACACGTTTGCAAAAAATATTTTAATCCGTGTGGAAACCCTATTACTAGTAGCTGTTAAATACTTCAAGACGTTTGTATAAAAACAGCACAACTATATTTTACAAAAAACCAGCCAGACCGGGGAACTTGGTATCGCTTAACGTGGTAAGTTAAGTTAATTACCACAAGTTTGTGTGGTTTGTGTTGTGTTAAAGCATAGTCTAGCCGTTTCTGCAATTTTACCTGTTTTTTCATTCATAAGATCCTTTTGCTGAGAATAACTAACAGGACTCAAAATTAGCAAAATTTGTCGAAAACCACGCAAAAAGGGGATTCATTTATACGTACTATAGATTACAGTGAAACGTTCAGCAAAATGAATGTCTACATGTATTGGATTTCGGACTACAAGTGTAATAAACCAAAGGCTAGACAGCTTAATCTCTGTAGTATTGATCTGGGTTTGCTCACTACTTATATGCTATAATATGTATTAATATAGTGACAAACTAATTTCCCGTTGAATATCTTACCATACATGGCGTCTATATACACTCAAGGACTAACTTGAAGCTGGCATGCTGTCTCTTGTATTGATATTATAAATTTAATGGCTCCCTTATGAAGCAAACCAGGAAGCGACAACAATAGGAAAGCAATTATCTATATGACGACTGCAATTTATAGGATTAGCGAGATAAGCTCTCATACTGAACGCATTTTCTAAAGTTTTCTTATTTCACTGAAACACAGTGTGTACAAAGATATATATTTAATAATTATTGTTACTACTTGTTTTAAACGGAATACATAACCTAAAACTAATATTAAGTATTGGAGTTTATTGGAGTTTACTCCTTAAGAAACGATTTGAGTTATAAGGCCCGGTAAGGAAATTTTATGAGGAGTAAAATCAAGTGTAACATGAAAAGTTGAGGCGTTACGTAGAAAGAGACAAACATATATATCTTGTGGATTGAACGTGTAAAAGAATGAGATGGAATACATTACACAGCGTATCTCATTCTCGGGATCTCCTCCTGTGCGATACTTCGTAGTCTCCGTGCAGGAGGAGTCGCTACCTATCAAAATACTGACTATTTGGATCACACTTCTAATGTCTGCGATGACACTAATTTAAGAAGAATTAACATAACTAAATCTGCTGTAGGAGACATGTGTGCTGCAAGATACATTTCGTAAGGAGTAAACTCCAATCGTGCGTCGTAGCTGACACACACACACTTTTTTTATATTTAACATTATGAGCCCTTTATTAAAATTTTGTTGGTTTGTCTGTCCACAGTTCAAGCAAAAACTACGTTACGTGTTATTACTAAATTTTAGTCGTAGTAACATATAATTTGGGGCAACATTTAGGATACTAGGATAGGTGAATTTTTTGTCATCTTTTTATTATTTGTGTGTACAAAATTGCAGACAACACCTAATATATAATATCTTTTGCATCGTATTTATAAGATGTGGTCTAGCCAAAGATACCAAATCCCACTGAATGATACCATATTGTCAAACGGGTACTCACCCTATTTCAGGTGACGCTGTTTTAATTAGAATATTGAAGAAGTTACAAAACGGTTTGCTCGCCCCGGGGAAATAAAAAAATAAGGTGTCAATAGAATTAATTCTAGCTGAACTGTAGAAGTAGTAACACTGTAAAACTGTGGTCTGACTGCAAAAGTAGGTAATCTAAAATAGATTATTTGAATAACATGCGAGGTTGTCACAATCCTAAGAGATTTGAACAGCGCTACACAAACACTCGAACAGCGAAAGAATTTTGTTTTATAATACTTATTGGCATGACTTTGAGTGTTTCTAAAACAATATATAATAATAATAGGCTTTACTCACTCTTTCTCTGCGATTCAAGGCCGTAGCGTGATGTAATCAGTAAATTTATTTTCATGAAAAATGAGGATTTAAATCGTAAAATAAATAACATCGACTAGAAAACTTTTTATAAAAATTACACTTACGCGTGAGCGAGTGAACCAACTTTTTATTCTTTATTAGTCGAGTTAGTTATTATCAGAAGGTTTATAAATAAAATATCGATATTAACAGTTAGAATAGGAAAACATTTAGTTCGGTTAGTTCTAAATAAAAATCAACTAGACATTAATATTCAACTCTAGGATTATAGTTCGGGATATACACTTGACTATTAACCTAATTACCTAATTATTAATGTCCTTTGTATGTCTAATATTTAATTAGACTATTGTGAAGTAAAACAAATTAAACCATAATTGTGGTAATTTTAGAAACAATTCGTTATCTTCACTTGTACTTTCCACAATATATTTATTATTATTATAATTTAGCCAACCAGTTTCACTGTCCAAGTATCGTGTTGTAGCGGTAAGAAATATAGGTGGTACTTTTGTTGATGTTATTATACACCTAAAATTAGTTTAATGAGTGCCATTAAACTAATTTTATGTTTTTGCTAATTCTTTCAATTTAACTAATAGAAACAGATAAAAAACTTTTAGTGCTGTCATATTAAGTTTCCAAAAGATTGAGTTTTTTCAATTTAATATTAAAAAAACATTGCTCGGGATTGGATATGTGCCCGGTTGGCGACAGACTTGTCACCTATCACATTGTGGGACTTAGTGTCTTCGACTAGTCGTGGGTGCCCTGGTTGTGACTCTGCCTACCTCTTCGGGAATATGATCGTGAAGATACTTTTTTTTTCAGATTAGTCTATACATCATGTTTCTACTGACGTTTAATCTACCACTCGGAAAACGTTTATTAGAAACATCACAATTTGACATGTCTAAAATGTTCCATCTCTTTTGTTTTTGTTTCATTCGAAGATAGCATCCATCGAAAATAAGTTCAGTTCGTAAACAACGTGTTCTCTTACTAGTTTGTGTTGTGAACAGCAGAATCAGCAGTAATAGTGCTCCGTTGCAAATTCAACGAGAAAGAAGGACAAGCAAAAAACCTTCGTATTTCATAAGATTTTGTTTCAGAGCAGATTGGAAGAAAAAGAATTTTTATAAAATAACTTCTGTCTCTACATTTCCATCACAATGTTCTCGTACAGCGAGTAAATCCACAGGAGGCAGCCACTGGTCACTGACTACTTGCAGTACATCAAAACAATGTTGAAATATATTTCCATTTAAGATTATCTCAAAGCAAGAGCTCTCGTGGCTTAAGCTGTCCAGCCATTTAAATTAATTAAAAATAAAGCTTTATACGATATTGTGATAAAATTTATTTTTGAATGTAACCAACACAAGACATTACTCGAACAAAACTTCAGCCTCTTAAATAAATAAATGGTGCGGCAATGTTTGCTGGAATTTCTAAATGAAGTATCGTCTCTTGTTCACAAGCTTTGACAAAATCAATATTGGAATGTGGTAATGACCTAGGGCCATAGCCCTTTTCAGACGTAATTTCGATAGACCAATTTTTCATAGAATTTTGCGAACTTCTTCTCTGATTGCTCCTCAGTTGTCTAGTTCCCGTTTGGAAGGTATTGTAGCCGGTAAACTGCCTACTTTAGAGGTTTATCTAAGTTTCAGTTTGGCATCGAAGAATTAACCCTTTTTGTGTCAATGGGAGAGGTACATTTACATATTATTTCTCCTTAGAAAGCATTAGAACTTCGTGCGAGGGACACTTAATAATAATTAATTAATCTTGGTTTGTGTGACCTTAGCGCGCCTGTCGTACGCGAATACGAAGATAGATAGCCGGGAGAAAAAAGATAAATCCTTTAATGAGCAACGAAATGTCGTTCAGGTTCATTCGCCAATTTCTTTCTACGTCTTCACATTTGGTATACATAAAATTGTGGACTCTAATATAATATATAATAGTCATGTATTTACGTTCGCAAAGATTACCACCATGTTGGCACACGTTTTTGTTGTTTTGCTAAAGAGAAACTTTTTACATGCTTAAAACCGCCATTTTATCGGTCGCTGTTTAGTAATGTGTTCCGTGAGCATTAAAGCGGCTCTGTTTCAAATGTTATCTATACAATGTAATTAGGTATTATTATAATGAAAAAACGAATTCTCTTACTTTACGCTGGCCAGACGCAATTCTGTTCCTGAGGTTACCCCTAATATTATTTTGTATTATTCGACACGCAAAACACTATTGTAAATATGTCGTAAGCTCCGTGTGAATAAAAGTCTTTAATAAGATTCTTAGATAAGAGAATTTCCGCCGACTGAAGTGATCTCGGTGTGGGTTGTGGCGGCTGAGTAGCAATACTTACAGTGTATTGTGTAAGCTTCAATGGGGAGCAAAATAAAAAGAGCACCTGGAGAAAATCTTATAATTAGGTGAAGTAATTTCGCCGAATTTCGACAGCGAAATATAACAGACGCATGGAACAATCGCTTTTTATTACTTCGACATAATTATATTAAAACACAAACACCGACTGCTTGCAACGTAATACTAAAACGTATATTAAAACCATATTTTTTTTTGTAAGAAATCATTTTATATTCATATTTTGGTTCTTATATGTAAGTCATATAGACGCTTTTGTATTTAAACACTGTTGTTTTTTTTTGCTGTTTGGTGTATAAGTTTGTTACTGAATCCCTGGAAAAAAACCGCTTCACTTATTTTGATAGGCTTTCTAAAATTTAAAGATTAAAATATGTCCGGCATGAAATTTGCCTTGCTTTACTAAAATATGCTAAAGTATAAGAACCTGTCACGTATAGAAAAGTTAACATTTGTACTAACAGTTTTATCTTTTAAAAGTAACAAAAAATATCAATGTTGTCTTAGTTACGTATTGGATATATAAAAAAATAAAAAACCCGCGTGGAACGGTCACTTTAAAAAAAGTACCTGGATGACCGAGCTTTGCTCGGTATCTTTTTTTGTTTTTTTATAAATTGTGTTTTTTGGAAATTATATTTAAGTACGAAAATTTAAAAAGTCTAACCTCAAAGCAAACAATCATTGACTTCGTTACTTAACAACGGACTTCGTTACTTAACAACCACAATAACACACGAATATGACATTTTCTAAAAATGATTCCTAGCTAGATCGATTTATCGCCCCCGAAACCCCCTATATACTAAATTTCATGAAAATCGTTGGAGCCGATTCCGAGATTCCAATTATATATATACAAGAATTGCTCGTTTAAAGGTATAAGATATAATATTTTCCCTGACATATTTCAGACAGTGGAAAGACTATCAGTGTCACTTCCAAGTCACTTCCACACGGCTTCACATGTTAATCTTGAGAGTTGCGGTCGCTTCGGTGATTCCTTTGACGCAGGATGCATCTGACGTATAATCTTGGGATAGCAAAAGCATGTCACTGCAAATGTCAAACTATTTGCAGGTAAAGTCAGTCCCATCATTTATTCCTCAGATAAAGTCTGAGATTTATTCAATCTCCTGAAGTATTTATACAATAATAACATTTCTTGTAAGATTAGAAAATATAATCTATCTCCAAGGTAAGCAAATTGCGTGCTTGTGATATTGGTCATGGGTGATGTTCAACGATAATATTGTCCTATTAATATTTTAAATGCGAAAGTTTGTATGTATGGATGTATGGATGTTTGTTACTCTTTCACGCAAAAACTACAAAGCCGATTACGATGAAATTTGGTATGTAGGTAGCTGAAGACCCAGAATAACATATAGGCTACTTTTTATCCCGGAGTTCCCGCGGGATTGGGACTTACGCGGGTGAAACCGCGGGGCGCAGCTAGTGTTATCATAATATTAACACGTGAAGAACTTTGAACCCACGAAATTTGCGTGGACGGAGGAGTATGAAATTTGGAACACCTGTAGCTTACTAGTTGTAACCCGCGGCTTTGCTCGCTCGATAGTTAATATAATTACTGATTATAGCTGATTAATAAAGACTTTCATACGAAATTTTGATCCCTATTTAACCCCCTTAGAGGTAGAATTTCCAGAAACGCTTAGATACGTATATACTGTTTTTTTAATAAATACCTCAAAAATAAAGTTTGATGTATCGTATTTTTATTTTTTATTTTTTTAGCACTTGCCCTGTGCGTGGGATAAATTTCTATAAATTTTAAAGACGAAAGAAAAATTGGTAAAAAAATATAAAATAAAAATACGATGCAAGAAACGAAAGTTATGTCCATTCTAAAAATGTGAATTTCATCTGTGATGAACTCATTTGGTGGGTACTCAGAATTGTGTATCTGTAGGACATAACTACCCGCGTTAACGGGTTAGAAAGGAATTAAAAATTTCGCCACGGGACTTGAATCCTCAGTAGCTCAATTGGTTAGAGCATTCGTCGGCTTGAGACGAAAGGTTACAGGTTCAAATCCTGTCTGGGGCGAAATTTTTTCTTTCTTTAAAATTTATAGAAAGTTTGATGTTTCTAACTTAAAAAATGACGGTTCTCTATACAAACTTTCAACCGTTATTTCACTCGCTTAGGGGTAGAATTTCCTATAGTAGTAGATTGGGATTGATAAATGAAGACGGCGATCTTATAAAAAAGATAGTTAGTAGAACATTATATTTTTATAATTTATCTTTCAAATAACTTATAATTAAAATTTGTTTTGGTCATGAATTTGTGATGAGCATGTACGTCACTCGCTTTAGTTTTTAACTTGCAGCTTATTTTTTCTATGAAACATTATGTGCTTATTTTTGTATAAAAATAGCTGAAGCCATTGCATAAATAAGAAACTGAATGAAATGTGATCTCATCGCCCTGTATTTTCAATTCCAGCGTTTTATGTAACATTGTGGTGTATGACGTGACTTTGTTATACAAGAAATATATTCAAACTCACCGTATCCACCATTAACCAGTATTCATACAATCTTCATTAGTTGACTTTATGTGCTTCCGATTTCTGAGTTGGCCACATTACAAAATTTAGTTACTATAGTATCATATACATATTTAGATTTCCCCTGGAACGGTTGTAACGAATATGGACTGTGGGTCTGTATATAGTTTTGGTTGTTACCCCTTAAACATTGACCCAGATGAATCGAGATACACATTTGTCACTAACACAGTACATTGTCTAGGGGGTATAGTTATGTATAGTTTTACGCCAACCCCGCCGATTGCTCTTGGTTTGGAGATAGCTGCCCGTCCCTGTCGTGTTCCGGTATGGAGGGTAGATGGCTGGTAAAATTTAGTATTTTATCAGCTATCTACTACCATACATATATCTTTTGAGTATAGTAATATTTTTATTTTATGAATATAGTTGATTAATTAACAATACTCTGTTAAAGTCAAAACGTTGTAGCCAGTAGGAACAATAATAAGAAAAAATCGTACTTGCATAAAGAGTAGAGTGAGCAAAGATAAACACTTATTAACCTACATGTTAAAATTTATTTGAGAATATCAGAACATATTTAACTCCAATATATATATTGGAAGTCCCTTACGAGGTATATACATACGAGGTTTATATATATATATACTCTCTGCCTACCTCGTAAGGGACTTGGCGTGAAGATATGTATGTATATATGTATGTACTTAACTACAAGGTCCAAAAATAGAATTAAATATTAGATGAAATAGCTAATCCATACTTATAATAAAACTTCAGAAAAAAGAAACTCTGTACAATGAAATTTAAAAAATAAGCCTAGGACATTATTTAGGTGTTTTTGAAATTACTGTATGTCTGTTAGTTTGTGCTCCAATGATGCGAAATGTACTAAACGAATTTTAATGACATTTTATACAATTGTAGTTTGCACTACCGAGCTACAGACTACTTTTTATCCAATTGTTCAAGAAGAAGGTAATGTTTTCAGTAAATTTTGTCATCTTAATTTTTCTTCATTGGCCGTAACGAATTATATTTAGTTTACATTAACTGTTAAAATCTCGCCAATTTTTTTCTAAAATGTGTTCCATAAATTTGATGTGCGGTGGTGAGATTAAAAGGTTGGTTGTAGTTTTTACCAACGAGAAACTTTAGATATATTTTAGCCGACTTTGCAAAATGAAGACTTTCTAGTACTCGCCAAGTTTATTTTCTCAATTTTCAAGTTAGATATAGATAACAATTTGTTTCATTTATTGATCTATTTGTAGGCTATTTAGTATATCACCATGCAAAAAAAGTAAGCAATAGTATTATGCATGTGAAATTTTGTTTCATGATTTCATATCTGAATTGGTGTTTTGCAATTTGCACTTTGTACCAGAGAAAAAAAACACAGCTGGGGATTTCCCCGGATACCATTATAACGGGAGATTCGGGAACGGGAGTTGTATTTATTTAATGTGTTTGTCTTAAATACGAGTATTAGGTACATCTATACGTATGAACACTGTAGGTCAGTAAAATCTGCATATTGAAGATACATACACCCTCATACATACCATTACACCAAGTGCCTAACGGGGTAAGCAGAGAGTGTCGAGTGCCTAATATCACGATCCTTTTGGAACTGTCTGGCTTCTACATTCATGACTCATTATAATATTTACGAAAATTAATTATTTAATTACGTATATTTTTTATTCAAAATTTATTATTATTTATTGCAAATGTAATTGTTAATTACGTAAAATTTTAAAATATATATAAATATGACCTTTCTGTCGTAAGCGGTGGTACGTTTACCAACATCCAATCATACGCCAGTCAGAAGAAAAAAACGCTCAGACCAGTAAGAGAACTACACAGTAAGAAACGGTGAAACAAACTCCCTGACAACCGTGACCTGAACCTATCCGCTATGTGCTAGGCATGTGCCGAAGTCGAATCGGAGGCGGAGTTTTCGATTATAGATTTTTCAGAGTCGGAACCGGATCCAAAGGCGGAGGTAATGTCGGAAGTGGTGACAATATACACATATTTTATTTAAGAGCAAATAAAAAATAGAAATAAAACTTTTACAGTTCTAATAAAAATATAATAAATAAGCTACTTTATTGACGTAATTATACATTTTCTTATAAATCTTCATTCTTCATTACAGTTCTTGAGGGTTCATTTTAGTAAGAGTAGTGTTTTTTTATTAGCTCGAGTCATTACCAAATGCATATTAAACTTTACCAGAAATTCCCACGGTTTAATAGTAAAAGCCTAACGGACAGATTTTCGAATTCATAACGTTGGTTATTTCGGATTTACACGTAAATGAAAATAAAATGTATGTTTCTAATAACAATTAGAAAATTAAGCCAAGTTAATTGATTCCATATTTACTATACTTAGACCTCCGATTTAAGCGAGTTGGAATAAGAGTCGGAACTAAAAGTGTAATAAATGTATACTCCTAAGTTTTTAGTGTCCGTGAAGTTTATTTTTTTTAAAGAACTGATTAAGTATTTATGTCATTAAATATTATTATATCTAATTAAACATTTAAGACCGTGTTGTTATAATACGTCTATCACAAAAGAAACACTGTTATAGATTTGAAATAAAACATATTAATTATTTTGTTAAAAAAAACCTTCTACAATTTTTATGAAAAGTTCAATTTTTAACCGTCCTTCTCTATGATAGCAAAACAAACTGAAGTAAATGCCATGTTTTTTGTAAGTATAGTATCGTTTTTCTGTACTAATTATTAAAATTCATCGGTTTATTAATATTGTTAAATAGATAAATTAACTTAAAATCTACTAGATTTAAATCTAAATTCGAATAATATAAAACTCTAAGTGTTGCTATTTCCGGAATGTTCGATTGTGTGACCTGATTTCTATAAAATTAAACAATTAGGTAAATATTTTATTTACATTTGGCCACAAGCGCATTACCTACTAAGTTGTCAATTGATACTAATTTCCTCCTGAACTGTATGCCAGTAGTTTACTTAACTGCGGTCACGGGCAGGAACACAATTTTAATCCATGTATGTGAACTTATTTTGACTTGCTGGTAACATTTTTAAACTGTCAGCCTTTCAGTGATATTTTCAGTGATCGTTAGTGTAGTTTTATTATATATTACAATTTACATGGACAGCTGATTAATATTATAGTTATTATTAAAATCTAATATACATATACGATTACGCGAACATGTGACCTCAGTTGTGTGACTGAACGGTCACATACCTATATGGGAAATATAATATAGTCACTATATACGCTCGAACATGTATTGTCTACCTGTGCAAAGATTTGTTGTTGTAATACTGCTATACTATTTCCATTTCTTTATTGTCTAGATGACAGATCGAAGCCCATTAATTTTATAATGTTTACGTTAAAATGTCATACAAATAATATTATACTTTACGGACGGATAGTGATGTGCTGAACATAATGATTACTATTGGAGCTACATCAAGTAACGTAACACGATAACAGATCCTTTTTTTACAAAATATAGGAAATTAAACTGCTGCTGGATATTTTGGCACAAATTTATTAAATACTAACTGCGCCCCGCGGTTTCACTCGCGTAAGTCCCAATCCCGCGGGAACTCCGGGATAAAAAGTAGCCTATATGTTATTCTGGGTCTTCAGCTACCTACATACCAAATTTCATCGTAATCGGCTTTGTAGTTTTTGCGTGAAAGAGTAACAAACATCCATACATCCATACATACAAACTTTCGCATTTATAATATTAATAGGATAAAATTACCTATATCAAATACTCGTATAATTACTACGTGCTGCACGTATCGGCTTCGCACGGGTGGACAAATTGGTGATTTCTCAAAGACATAACGTAGCCCTATGTTCATTATAAGAGGTTACACGCTGTAAAATACGCGGGTATAGAGAGGTTATCGACAATATAACGAAATAATTTTAACTACGATAATATTTGTTTATTTATTTTAATTAAAATCTGATCAATCAATTCTAAAATCTGTCACTCGATCAAAGCTCTCCCCAACATTTATTATAAGTTCCTGTTATTGTACTATGTTATCGAATGCAACATGAAATTCCCAATTCGTAGCTACATTGTTTTTGGTTCTTTTTACAACTTCTTCCCAGTTTTCGGCAGTTACTTCCGAACAAGTATTTTTTTTTAAAAAAAAAAAGAAAAAAAAAGTATTTTTTTATAAATCTAACAGTTTGTTTGTCGTCAAATGGGGATGGGTAGTGTTCCGATAATTACGTTCGACACTTATTTTGACTTTTTTTTATAATAATGGAAGGCAAACAAGCAGACGGATTTCCTTATGGTAAGAAATTCGCGTCGGCTAGAGGGACCAAAGGTGGTAATGGTGCGCTGCCAACTTGAGGTCAGGATGTTAGGCCTCAAGCAAAAGTAAGCAAACATTATATGAACTTACATGTAACTTACAAAATGTTACTTTATAGTGGATCAAGGGTGGGTACTGGGTCAAGTAAGGAAAACATTTTTTTTTAATGCCCAATAACTCTTACGTATCAAAATCGGATTCGAAGCTCCGTAACATCCCTACTTTGTACCACCAATAAATTCTTCAGCAACCAAGATTTATGTTTTTTCTTAAAACTTCTTCACACTATAATATGTTTTCTCTAACAGCAACTCGAACAACTTATACCTAAGTAAATACAGTACCTTTTGATTTAACTCGATAAAGTATACCTTCAAATGTTCTTTCTCGTCTCAAATGAAACGAGCTACGAAAACGCGAAATAGAAGTGAGCAAAGATGGTTGTGGAGTGTGGCTACAATAGAGGTCGGTCGAAAGGCAACAAAAGCGCTAGTTCTTAACCGGTATCCAATCATAATGGCCACTTTGCTGCATCACGGAACGACCGCCATTACGGGCTGACAAAAATGGACTAGGTACTCGAACTCGCCAAGGATATAGGTCGAGCTTCATTTATAAGTTTAATTTCTAAATGTTTTCAATTCTAATCTGGATATTATCAAAACCAAAGATTGTCAAAACAGATATACGTACGTTGCGAGTGTAGATGGGTGTTGAAAGAGACTTAGGTTGCCAATACAGGATCAAACGCTTTCGAGGGCAATGTCTTTTTTGAATTCCATTTCTAAATGTCGATAGGTTAAAGATTAAAGATCCAATATTTGAAATACCTTAAATTATGTTTTAATTGTATCTTTGAAATTAACCCTTGCGTACTATGATACTGGCTTATACTTATGGTTTTGCTTCCGCTAAGATACTTTTTTATGTTTGTCTTAAAGTAAAAAATGTAATAGCAAAATAACAGTGTGTATACGGATAATATCAATTAACTTATGAGTATATGAGTATTCTTTGACAATGGCAATTCTTATAAAGATAAAAACGTGAAAAAAACCTAAACTTAAAATTTTGGATGTAACCTAACTTCTCCTAAACAGCTTGACCGATTTGATAAAAAAAATTCATGTTTATTTTAGTGGGATCCTAGATGTTTTGAAATACAACAGAACTCGGTAGGTTACGCTGCTGTAGGTACGAGTATGTCGCCAAATTTAGGTGAAATGTAGTTTGGCGGGTCAGCTAGTCTAACTCTTTGGGAAAAGCTAATACTTTCAATACTTTTTAGTTTTAATTAAATACAACAAACAACAGTTTTTTTTTGCCAATAAAATGTATTTGATATGTTAGAAAAGTGTCAATACAAACCCAGCTCTACACAAAACATAACGTATGGATATACCTATATTTAGAGTCTTCAGATTCTGGTAAATCCAATCCATTCACTACGCACCATCTTGCCTGTTTAGTGGCGCTATCATTGGTGGCGCTAAAATACTAATATATTTTTGTAAGAACTTGTAAATTTAACCGTTTTGCTTTGATTTACACAACTGAATCAAAATAAAATGTCAAAATTTGCATGATTTTTTAAAGCATTGTAATAAATCTGTAAAATCTTTTTAGTCTTTCCACAAAACACGAGTGAGCTGAAAAATGCCATTATCCAGGAGTGAAAAATAAAAAGGTCAAAATAATGTCTAGTAGAATGGATGGTGCAATTTTAGAAAAAGGAGGTCGTATATGACATTAAATGTTTTAAATTTATCTTTACCGTTTTTAAAATAAAAATATTCTATTGTTATAAACGAGTAGACTTGTACTTTAAACGGGAATGTGTCATAACGAAATATTTTCATTAATTGTTCTATCGATATTTTGTAGTTAAAGATACAACGATTTAGAGTTTAGACTGTCTGTCTGTTACATTTAACTGCTGTACCAATTTTGATATGCATTTAGTTAACGACCCGATTTCAAACATACTTTTTTTAAAACACAACACTTAAAGGGGAGATGAAAGTATAAACGAAAATTACGAAGTGGTGAGTAAACAGTGGTATTATGTAAATATACGCAAGATTCGGTTTATTTATCTGTTATGTTTTCACGGCTAAACCCATGGACGAAATTGGATATGCATATCTAGACACACGGCAGTGTGTCCGCCAAGTTCGAGCGAAACAAAAGCGACACACCGGCCGTGGGTTATATTACACAAACCATTTCTGGCCAATTTCGACCCCCCTTTAACTCAAAATCTATTTTATCTACGCAAATGAAATTTCTAGTATCTGTTGAGACCTCCTTACTTATCTAAAATACAAAATTTCATTTATATACCTATTGTAGTTCTTGAGATATTGACTTTAGAAAATCGCTATTTTTTTTACTATACACTGACTGACTGACTGACTCACTCATCAAAAACCTAGACCACTTCCAATGGTCGTATTGACTTGAAATTTGGCATGGAGGTAGGTCTTTAGGTCAAGGTAAAGGGAAAAGTCTGAAAATGGCCAAGTGTGAGTCAGTTTCAAAAATAATGAAGCTGTAAATTTATACCCCTAAGGAACTAAAACGAACTAAATGGATCTATCTTCCAATGGTCGCACCAACCTGAAATTCGTTACGAAGGTTTGTATTTAGTCAAATTAAAGTAAAAATCTAAAACCGGCCAAGTGTGAGTCACTTTCGAAAATAACGAATACTGTGTAACTTTGATCCACTATAAGTATGGAGCGAAAATGAATAAGTAATAAGTAAGTACTGTGGTCTAGCAGTTCAGGTATTGGACTTGACTGCATGAGGTCCCGGGTTCGAATCCCGGGTCGGGTAACAAAAAGCAAATTTTGTTTTTCACATTTTCTAATAAAAAAACGTTGCTCGATATTGAATATGTGCCTATATATGAATATGTGATAGGCTTGCCGCTTATCACATTGTGGGACTTAGTGTATTTGGCTAGTCGTGGGTGCCCTGGTTGTGCCTCTGCCTACCTCTTCGGGGATATGGGCGTAAAGATACTTTAAGTACTTATTTAAGTGGGTACCTACACCTACATGACGTATACCCAGATTATTGATAAATGCGCCCATTCTAGGCTACACAATAGGCTCCAATTATAATGCTCGTAGGTAGCATACTTACTTAGGTACCAACTAAATATGTTGTTGTTGTTTTAACTATTTGTAAGTAGGTACACTTTATAGGTGTAAGGAGATTGTTTATTGTATACTCGTTCGTAAAAATAAAAAATAAAATGAACAACCTTACAAAAATAAATGAAAACCCACCCAAAACATAAATGTGAAAGGCTGCCAAGTTCGATAATATGGGAATGCTTCGCCTATAAAAGAAGTGAGATCAAAGTAAGTACCAAGTACCATACACATACCTCAGTTAAAAATAGTTACAGGAATGCACACTTCATTTTTCGCAGTTTGAAAAGTAGTATCTGAATAAATATCATATTAAACACCTAAAACTCTAATACTTACAGGAACGCAAACCTGTTTTTTTAGCAGTTTCCTGATAACATTTTTTTAATTTTTTTCTGTACTTTTTAATGATGTTACTTGGCAAGTTTTCACACACATAAACAAGTGTCAAGTATATATTTTTTTATTAAAACTTGCCAAGTAACATGAACATGAACTTGGTACTTATTTTGATCTCACTTCTTTTATAGGCGAAGCATTCCCATATTATCGATCTTGGCAGCCTTTTACATTTATGTTTTGGGTGGGATATAATTATACTTACAGTACCAAAGTTCATATACCTAGAAATTTAATAAACGCTGAAACATTCGCAGACAAATAGCTAGTTCAACATATATCCTAAAATAAAAAAAAAAGTGTTTACCTCGGTATCTTGTCGTAGCTGTCCCATCCCGTCAGACAGTTGTAGGAGCTGTACCGACTGACCGCCATCCCATCCATCACCAACACATTATACTGTCACCGGAGATCACACCACACAGTATCGCTTTTCACTTGTTTCAAACATGTCTTTTTTCTTAGCAATCATTAGATTTCATTTTCGAAATAAATTTTACGTAATGATTATTTTTTTAGTGTGTAGGTTAAAACTAAAGTTGCGTTTAACAATCTCCACAAAAAAAATAACCGTTATTTACGTCTTTACTATTTATTTGGACAATTAATTAATAAAACAATTCATTTGAATTATTTTAATGACGATCTTTGAACATATTCAATAAGTTTACATCATGAAATGAACTACCTATCGAATCAGAAATCCATTTCAAAACATAATTCTTTAATTTTTTCACTATTAGCAATAAATTAAAACTGTCTTAGAAAGGTGCGGATGAAGCCGCGGGAAACTAATAACTAATGTGCAAAAAAGAAACACAACTACAAGATGCTTAATTTGTAGTCATTTTAAAACCAAGTCTCCCCCTAAAAAGACGTAGTGCGATTTGGCTTTGGCTCTCTTGTAAGATTTCTTTTTTATCAATGTTTGAAGCTTTTATGCTTCTGGATAATTCCATCCCATCGTACCTAATTTAAATTTTCCAACAGCTATGAATGCAACTCTAAAATTACTTTATATAGGCACATAGCTGCCCTAAAACAAGGATCAGCTAAAATGGGTTGCATTAGTCCCATGTCTCACCGGTTCAAGTTGAGTTGCTGAAACATATTCTGCCTTACCACTTCATTCTTGACACATTCCTTAAGTGGGTGAGATTTCACTAAATGTTCAAATATGGTAAACTCATTATTAAAAAAATTAATAGTTTGACAAGTATTTTTGTTTATTAATATTGTTAATTTTTAGTATTTGTTGTTATAGCGCCAATTGAAATACATCTTTCTAGATATCACGGTTTATAGGATTCAGCCTGGAGACAGACAGACAGCGGAGGCTTAGTAATAGGGTCCGTTTTTACCCTTTGAGTACGGAACCCTAAAAACTAGCCAAGTCACGATGTAGCTGCTGGTTTATCTCAAAAAAGAATTTAAATCTATACAGAGTCATGCTAAGTTTAAGGTTTCTTACTGCGATTTCCACCTCGCACCTCGTGTCAGGCAAGCAAATGTTTTGTTAACACTGGTGGTAAAGTGCTGCGCTGCACCGCTTGCACCGCTTAACCTGTTCCTGCCACCATAGTGACAGCTTTTGTTCCAGTCAGGACGGTAGCGCAGCCTGAAGCCTTATGCAATCGACCTGACATCTTGATAAACAAGACACCGACATTTCTACTACATCTATGGTGGATACAGGCCACGGTTATCTGCTATCAACGACAGAGCCGTACGCTGGTTTGAAACTTTAAGACATAAAATATCTTAGATGACAATAAAATAGAAAATATGTTATTTTAGTGTCAGTTTGTTAAAAACGCGATTCGGTGGTATGGTAACCAGCTAGTCACAGTATTCAGCAGTATAACAGTAGCCCGACACAGACTTCAGCACTAACTATCTCTAGACAACTTTAACCGGCCGAGATAGCCTTGTTACCGTCCACAAAACGGTACAAGTAGACACTTGAGAGCGGCTGGATCGAAAATCGGAATGTATCGGTTTGTCGAAGCTTTTCTCTACTTCAAATGAAAAGGTGACATCAAACGTTTCTGTATACGTGTCACCTTCATTATAGCAAGCAAAAATTAATGATGAACAGGCTCAGCTTTTGTAGTGTACCGAGGTGACCCTGATGTGTTGACGGGTCCGTAACGACGTTACTGTAATTATTAATTAATTAAAGGATGCTTATTATATGTTTACTATTTGACCGCCTCGTTGGTCGAGTGGCTAACGTACACGCTTTACTACATCGACCAAACGCGAGGCTCGGGTTCGATTCCAGACGGGGGCAGGCATTTGTGTGATGAACATTTAGATGTCTGCATTTCCGGGTCTGGGTGTTTATTAAATATATTCTGGTATCTATTTAAGTATTTCTATGTATTAGAATCGTTGACTAACACCCATAACACAAGCATATAATTTGCTTACTTTGGAGTTAGATTCAATTCGTGTGATTTGTCCAGGGATATTTATTTATTATTTTATTTATCTTGAATAGGGGTCCGTGGCACTTGTGAAATACTGTAATTGGTTCGTACTAATCAAAAGTTTGAGAACCCTAGCAGCGCTAAAGGATTGATTCCGCAATTTAGATGTACACTGGTGACTTAGGTTAGGTACGTGGCGGTGCAACGATTGACACAAATTTGTAGCGAAAATGCTTGTATAACGTCAATTTTGGCCGTCAATGTGTTTCGATTTCAGAAGATAGGATAGTTTTTTTTTATGATATTGGAAGGCAAACAAGCAGACGGATTTCCTGATGGTAAGAAATTCACGCCGCCTAGAGACACCAAAGGTGGTAATGGTGCGTTGCCAACCTGGGGCCGGGATGTTAGGCCTCGAGCAAAAGTAAGTTTACCGGCTACCTTACCCTCCGAACCGGAACACGTCATGACGTTATGGCGGCAGGAATAGGTAAGGCGGTGGTACCAATCCAGGCGAGTCGCTGCTAAACTCTACCACCTAGTCAGATGTCACGGTGTTAGTGACGGTGAGTCTATTCTACAAAGGAGCCCGGACCAACACGGGGCAAGAGCCCGGACCAACACGGTAAATTTGGCTTAAAGACAATTTTACCAACAATAGTTGGTAAATTTGGCTTAAAGACTTTAGGACAGGATACAGGATTAAGGTTGGCTACTGTCAGTGCTCAGTCTGGAAAACTTGCCACTTCTCCCAACCGCAAATCTTATAATCGTTATGTATAAGGTAAACGCAGCTAACTCCGAGGGATTCTAAAAATGGTAGTATATTCCAAGGTGTTTAGAAAAATTGTATTTTCAGGTAATTTACATGGTCTTTTTGTGTTTAAGATACATCATTAAATTAATTAAGTTTAAAAATAATAGGCTAGTTAGACGCAGACAGATGACTTGAGCGCATGTTCCATACATTTCGGACTTCATGCACATAAGTGCAAGGACTTTCTAAATAGTGTTTTACACTAAAAGGATATATTAAGTGAGTTTTGATTTAGGTTGATATATTGAAAGAGTTAGTTTTTTCGAAAACACTTAAAGTTTGAGTATTTTCTATACAATTTGAAGAGAAAATAAGGTAATCGCCTCTTTGGTCTAGCGGTCCGGGTGTTGGACTTGACTGCATGAGGTCTCCTCGGGTTCGAATCGAAAAAGAAAATTAGATTTTTCCAATTTTCTAATAAAAAAATGTTGGTCGGGATTGGAAATGTGCCCGGTTGGCGATAGGCTTGCCACCTATCACATTGTGGGACTCAGTGTCTTTAGCTAGTCGTGGGTGCCATGGTTGTGCCTCTGCCTACGTCTTCGGGGATATGGGCGTGAAGATACTTAAAATAAGGTTTTAAAATAACTCAGCATTAGATGCACAATATTTTGGCTGGTTTTTAATTGCCGATGTATAACCACGGAAATACTATTTCATTGATGTTATCTTTTTACACGCTTTTTATTAGCTTCACCTAATATGTTTGTATGTTTGTAACCGACTTCTTTGGCGCGATTTTGACCTACTTTAAACAGCCAGATTTCGTTCAAACTTTATAGATTTATTGAGAACCGACGACAATACACTAATTTGATAAAATTATTCCATTTTTTCAATTTGCAAAATATGATTTTTGTTAATTTATATAATTTTCATCTATAATCGATAAGGTAAGAAAATGAATTAAAATTTTCTATAATTTTTCTCTACAGTCGATAAGGCAGGACTCGATGTTAATTTTTATTTCCAATAATTATCTTTAGCCATTTTCTCTAATATTGACAAATTTTTGTATACTAAAGAGAATTTTAATTTTATTTTATTCTACAAAACAAATAATAGTTTATAAAAATTAAAGAATCACGCTTTTATAGAGAAACCAAAGTAAAAAGTAAAAAATTAATTTTAATAAATTTGAATTAAAAAAAGTTAGAAAAAAAACGCGTGTCTACGTTCGTCCGTTGCTTATATTTATGTAGGGGAGTAGACTATTGGTGCTCAGTAACCGAAAACGTGTATGAGATATATAAAGAATATAAATAATTTGTTAGGTCGTAAGATAGGTAAAATTTTATGCAAACGTAAAAATTTTAAAAATATGTAACCTTGTTATGTAACAAGCCTAATGATAGATAAAGATATTTTTGAAAGTTTGCACGGTGCTATCGGCATCAAATATCCAAATGGATTGTACATACCGAAACGGCACTATATTTGCCTAACGAATTAAAACAGAAAAAATGTTTAGTTGTTTGCAACTATATTTTTTTCCGTTTTTATTGCACTAAATTAATTTTTAACAAGTATAGAATTAATCTCCGTTAAATTATCTCGACAATAGTACGCAAAATATCTTGATTCCTTTAACTAACAAGGCTATAATACTAAAAATGTTTAAAAGTTGCCAAAATAAGGCGAAAAAAAATTTTTCGATCGTAAAGCACTCTCTGATGCTTCGCATCATGAGTCGTGCAATAGTTTAAAATTAAAAAAACAAGCTATTATAAATGATCCAGACTAAAAGTAGAAAATAAATAATAGTTAAAAAAACTAAAAAACACGCTTTTTATAGGAAACCGAACTAAAAAATAGAAACTAAATTTTAATGAATTTAAATTAAGAAAATAGTATTAAAAATTTCAATGAATATAAATTAATAATAGTGTGAATAAAAAAAATATTATATTTTAAAAAAAAGCGTGGGGTGCTTTTTAACGAATATTCCCGACTTTCCCCACTGGCTCCGTCACCTCTGGGAACAAACGAAAAAAAAATTCCCACTTATCACCAGTGGCACGCCAGTGGCGTCGAATGGGAAAATGAAATCCTAAATTTCACCAGTGGTGACAACTAATTCCCAATCATAGCCAGTGGGGACGCATGAGAATATTTTTTCCCGATTATTCTTAGAGATCTGTAGGTCAATTTTTGGAAGCTGTGAGGCATTAGATTAGAGATATTATAAATAAGTTGTGTTACGAGCTTTCGTCCGAGATCTTGTTTGCGTTAAGAAAAAAAACGATTTAAATGTTTTCATTTCACTTTTGATCCCTAAATTTTTGTATTATTACATGCACTTAAGTAGGTTTAATATAATTGATAAAAACATTACGATTAAGATTCTACTTTCTACCAAACGTTGACTTTTTTTCTCAGTTCAGTAGTTTGCGCATGCACAATGTGCTCAAGAACTTTCGACAGGAAAGGAAGGATAGATATTGGACGACATTGCGAAAGCGACACCGGGTTGGATACTTTAGGGAGTGGGATAATGTGACCCTGTTTCCAGATAGAAGGAAAAATGCAAGTAGATAGTGAATAGTTAAAAATGTGAGTAATTGTTATTAAAAGAAAATTCCTATAACAAAAACCAATATTTTTAATATTATGTTTACGTCTGCCGGCTCAGTTTGTCTTGTATTAAATTATTAATTGTTATTTGCTTTGATCATCGCGGCACGAGTGAACAAATAGACCAATTTTCTTAATTCTTCTTTTGTAGTGGTAGGCATTACCGAAAAAGGTTTAAATAAAAAATCAATATTCATAATAATTAATTCGTTATAAAAATGACGTGTCACGCGTTTGTAGTCGCATTCTCTCCTGATTTTTATGTTTGTTACAAAAAAGGTCATGAAGTGTCACATCACTATGTGATAAATGTAGAGAAACGATATTTTGCCAGATCGGCAAGTATTGGACAAAACTATTTTCATACACATTTTAAATGAGAATATGCAGAAAAAATTTATACCAATAATTGCGGAACCTTAACCTTGACTTGCATTGTATTGTTGATTTGCCATCGGGGAAATATCCACAACAAACTTTACATGAACTTTAATTGGTAGAAAATTACCGACATTGTACCTTCTAAATGACAACTTAAATATCACTGTTGGTTTTAATGTCAGTCGATTTACAAAAACATTTTTATTTACTACGAGTAGAAATTAGCAACCAGTATATTAAAAACTAAAAGAACAAAATGTTTTTTTTAATTATGCCTGTCGTTTCCATTTTACACCGAATCCACTACACCGATCGTGGCGAAATATGGCTGATAGGTAAGTTAGTCAGTTATCAGCTGCTTCTTATCCGGGATCTGAAAATTTTGGTATACTACTAATATTATAAATGCGAAAGTTTGTAAGTTTGTGCGTATGTTTGTTACTCTTTCACACAAAAACTACTGAACGGATTGTCATGAAACTTTGCAGTAATATAGCTTTGATATCAGAATAACATAGTAAGTTAAAATTTATAGAGTTTTTTTCTAATTTGGTAATAATATAACGAGAAATGTCAATAAAGTCGGAAAAAATCAGCCTCCTGAGAGCTATATTGGCGTGCGCTGCCCTAATCGTTAGAGTTACACAAAAATAATTACTGTAGGATTATTTATCTTAAATATTTCTAAATAAAAGTCCGCGACAGCATATATCTATCTTTTATGTGTAAGTATTAGTATTAGTATTTGTGTATACTGCTACTAAAGTATAACATATTATGTAATTTACGTTTTACTAATCCAAATTTTGTA
>NJDD01000714.1:113272-123536 GCA_002245505.1 Calephelis nemesis | reverse complement strand
TTAAAAGTTGCTGCATAATCTTTACATATAATAAAACTGTACAACTCTGAATTTATGTACATTGAAATTATTAAAAAAAAATAGTCTTGGGTACTAAAAATCGATAGCAGAATACAATTTGAGTATTTTTAGAATTAAAGTCTGTCTGTTTGTCTGTTAGTTGTTTGGGTAAAAAAAAGTTTGAGCTACCGAGCTACACACAGGGTACTTTTTGTGTGTGAGTGCGCGAAGAGGAGGGTAATGTTTTTTGTAAATATTTCTTTAATCAATGCGATGATTACGGTTTACGAAATTAACTGAATGTCTTAAAATTTGTTGTAATCTACTCTAGGTAGGTAACAAACAAAATATTTTGACCAACTTTTTTAAGATTGATACTCTTAATTGTTCTTTAAATCTACTGAACTGATTTTATATAATTTTAGTAGTTCAAATTAATGCACATCTTTTTTAACATTTTCTAACATATTTAGATTGCAGATTGGGCAAAATTAACTGACCGGTTAAAATGCTGATAAAGTAGAAAGATCATAGACCTGACCTTTCAACTTTATCAAACCATTATTTATGATGTTCAAGTGTACAAGAATAAGTATAGCATGGCCATTGCTTGAACAGCACGAAACCTGGCTCCATGTTACCTAGATAGACGTGCAGTGTAACACGAAAAGATACTCCGCAGTCTTCATATCCGTAAGATAGCAGATAGGTAAACTGCAAGGAAATAACACTTTGTCTTTTTGTTGCATAAAAATTAGTCTTACGTAAACTGACAAGCTACGTAGTTAGCAAAACGTCTAAACGTCGTCGAACTATTAGGCGTCGGTAAAAGAGGCCGACCCAAGAAAAGCTAGCTAGATGTTAGACAGCTACCTGTCTGTGCTAATGGACTCACTGTCTAATTCCGAAGTCCGTGAAAAGGGGAGAAGAAAAAGTAGAAAAGCGGACCTACGCTTCCTTTGCTTAAGAAAGTTATGTTTAAGACTACACTTTGATTTTTCCTACACTAACTGTTTTTAGCTTTAAAGTGAAATAAATCATGATTGCGTAAGGATACCTTGAGTACACTAACACTTATTTACAAAACTAATCTATTAAACTATTAGTAGTGAATCGAAGTATAAAGTCCCCAATGTGAGATCACCCAATTTGTTCCCTCGAGAGAAGTTGTATTTCTGTGTGCACTCAACCATCTGCGGTACAAAAGGAAACGTTCTCACGATTTTTCTAAGTTAGTGCCTCTCTATTATTTTGATCCGAGACTACTTGCAATGAAGCTTTAATTAAAGTGTACCATTGGTCGAAATTTGACTATAATAAATTTTAACTATAAGTTAAAAAAAACTAAAAAAGTATCTTCACGCCCATATCCACGAAGACGTAGGCAGAGGCACAACCAGGGCACCCACGACTAGCTAAAGACACTGAGTCCCACAATATGATAGGTCGCAAGCCTATCGGCAACCAGGCACATTTCCAATCCCGACCAACATTTTTTTATTAGAAAATTGGAAAAATCCAATTTTCTTTTTGTTGGCTGACCCGCGATTCGAACCCTAGGCCTCATGCAGTCAAGTCCAACACCCGGACCGCTTGACCACAGAGGCGATAACTATAAGTTATTCAGTATAAATTATCAAAAGTTCAAAAAGTATCTTCACGCCCGTATCCCTGAAAGGGTAGGCAGAGGCACAACCAGGGTACCCACGACTAGCCGAAGATACTAAGTCCCACAATGTGATAGGTGGCAAGCCTATCGCCAACCGGGTACATTTCCAATCCCGACCAACATTTTTTTATTAGAAAATTGGAAAAATCCAATTTTCTTTTTTTGGCCGACCAGGGATTTGAACCCGAGGCCTCATGCAGTCAAGTCCAACACCCGGACCGCTCGACCACTGAGGCGATAGCTATAAGTTATTCAGTATAAATTATCAAAAGTTCAAAGATTATTAAGATTCTATTGATATTTTTTTTTTTTGATAAGAACGCTATTTTCATTTATCAAAACCAACTACGTTGTTACCAAGCATTATAAATATAGTTTGCGCGCCATCTGTGATTTTTCGTGGTTATTATTATTTTCGTTTTTGTTTGGCAAATGCATGGTAGTGTGGGTAATGTTTTATTTATTGATATAATGTACTTTATATGCACTGTTATTAAAAAATATTAGCGTTCTGCACTTCTCCTACACCTAAACTATAAGTGTGCCAAATTCCATACTCCTACGTCCACGCAGTATTCGTAAAAAGGGCTCCAAAGTTTTTGCTTCACGTATTTATATTATGATTATAAAAAAATCTTTACTCTCGTATCCTAAAAGAGATAGGCAGAGGTACAACATACGACTTACCCGAAGACACAATTTTAACGTAATTTACGTGCACATTCCTTTCCCGAAAACTTGTGTGTTTACTTATCTTATATCGAAATAAAGAATTACCGCGTGGTTTTCGATACGAGTTGGGATTTTATAAGATATTTGAAATTATAATTATAATTATAATTAGGAATGATGTACAAATAACTAGACGAGCAAACATCTTCATCGGTTTCTTTCGGTCGATTCGGATGATATTGAAAACATCAGTTTTTATAGGAAATAATACTAAAGTGTTTTCCCCATTTTACCGTATCTTATTCTTAATCAAAAACGAATAATATTGATTCCCACTACACACTGACACTCCTGCTAGGGGTAAATATATATTTTTTTAAAAGTAGTCTTCGTTTGGATTCGAATACACCACGAAAAAAGAACCATCACGTTAATTCGTACCTACAGTAAAAAGTTGTTCGATGTTCTTAAAATGAAATATAGCTGAAAAACTCCTTTTCCGGCAGTCAGTCGAAAGTAAGTAGCCGTGGACTGAAATGAGAGGCGCTGGTTTTGTTATTCATAACATAATTTAAGTTTGGACATTCTTATTTAAAATTCTCATTGCGTAGTCATTCCAACTCTCAAACAGGAAGGACTTTGAGCCAGAGGCCCAAAGGTAGTAATTTCTGGCTCATTTTCTGTTTTCGGTACCCATAGCATGAAGTTTTTTCCAATTCGAGAGCTGAGATCTTCATATACATACAAAATGTTAGGCATTAGTTATCCTGAGGGTTAGGATTTTGCTCAAGAGTATACTTTTATCAGTTTATTGGCGTTTAAGCGTCTAACTCGACAACTCTAAGGTTTAATTCACACATCCGACAACGAAGCGACAACCACATGAATTGGTCTCTTTCAATTTTTCTTAAAAATTGTCCGTGGGATTTACACGGGTACCATATTATAGTCGTTATTGACGACTAAACCACTTTTGATACAGTTTTTTTTATAATATTACGTAAACTAGGGTCAAATTTAAAACGTAGGACAAGTTTGATTGAAATCTGTAACCTTAAGAGCGAAGAGAGCAAAGCTGTACTGACTCTTTGAAAGAATCTGGAAACAGAGGCTAGTGTTAAGACTCCTCAGTTTAGAGTAGGAATAGCAAACATGGTAGGAGTAGAAAGACTTTTTTTCTTAAATTTGTTTTTTTTTTAATATCGTAAGTGATACTTATAAATATTACAGATTTCGATACAATGCCGCAACTCAAAATTAAACTTTTGACTGCGACCGCCATTTTGTCCACCCCTGAAAAACTTAGACATAATGTAGGTGAACTTCACAGCCATGCTTATTACGCGTTCGCTTCCGAGCCGACACACAAGGACGTGAATCGCGTGTTTAATTGATATGTGTAATTATAGGGGGAATGTTTAGTGTGACCACGCTCTGTGCAGTTTTTACTTTTAGTATGTTGTACTACCAAAAGCTCAAATGACAATTGGGTGCCATTTCTCTGCTTCAATTGTGTATTGAATCCAATGTTACATGAAGTGTCTTTTTAACTAAGTTACGAATTATTTTGACACGTTAAATGATTCAATATAAATATCTACCCATGTATTAAGTACTTAGCGTACACCTGTATCCAAAATGGCTCTCCTGATGGTAGGAGCAAACGGTGACCTGTGACGCTGTCCTGTGGTGGGGATGTAAGGCCTGTTGTACCAATCTACCAGCTACCCGGTCGGGAGGGACCAAAACTAACAATGACTTTAATATTGAACATGACCTATAGTGGCAGGAATTAACTTACCCGGGTAAATTTGGCGCATCAAGAGTTGTCGCTTTTCGTTCGTTTTCGTGTTCCCAAATAGGCAAGAAGATAGCCTGTTCTACATATCGGTCCTGAATTAAAACGGCGCTATATAATTCAGAGTTATTTATTTATTTATTCCATTATGTTTTTTAAAGTGGAATTTTAAAGTATTGAGTATTTTTCTAAAAAGCAATTAAAAGCCTACGCTAATCAATTCACAAACGCAGACAGTACTCATATTTAATGAAAATGCTAAAGCGGAATACTTCCAGTTTCGTGAGAATGATGAAACACATTCACTCTGTATTTAGGTTAAGCAGGTACATATTATATTACAACTTAGGTACATTTTAATTTTGGCATGAATGATTTATATCGGCACAAGAGTTTTGGACTGCTAACTTTTTGCTGTTATACTTTTATGCAGAAAACTCAGATACTGTGAGTAAAAAAACTCATATATTTCTATAAATCTGCCGCGGACATGTGCCATCCTCGTACCTAAAAATCCTCATTGATTTAAATTTTAACACTTGCCATTCGGTAAAACATATATTGTCGAAGCTTATATTCGCATGTATATATCAAAGAACGCGGTGGTTCTAAATCTAATTTACATTGAAATCGTCTTTCCTAATATTTTTACGAAGCATAGGAAAAAACCGTAAATATCATAACATGTGCAAGGAGTGTAAGGGGGCCATAAAAAGATGGTAGTTATATACCTATAGATGGTAGATATTATATAAAATGAATCCCCATTTCGCGTAGTCATTGCGTCACATCATGTTAGTTATTGTAAGAAGAAGGTTTTTATGAAAATTAAAATTTGGAAAGTTGTTGGGAAAATGGGAAAAACTGAAGCTTATTTTTTTTTCACGTAAACCGTTAGAAGCTCTAAACTGAAGCTGTCATACGGGGTTCACCGGATCGGCTAGTAAAAGATCTTTCTTGAACATAAAACTTCCTAGTGTATGATAATTACTGGATATAAATTAATTTAAATATTAACGATAATACCTTTTGATATGGTAGAGATTGTTTTTATATTATGAAATAAGATATCTCATTTACAAGATGTTGCCCGATTTAAAAATTGTTACGAAGTATTTATAGGGAATATCACAGAAAAGTAGCTTTTGTCCATTTTCAGACTTTAATGCACCCGTGCACAGAGTTGTGCATCAGAAATCTCGGATGACTGAACACCACCACCCATCGGTTGGACTGCTCTTGACGTAGTGTTGTATGACAGAAGTCTTTACTAGAGTAGATAAATAATGGGATCCCGTTTGTTGTGGATGTTTACGTAACTATTTACTGTAAGATACAATGGCTTTAGAAACCTCAATATCATTTTCACACACCTATGCATAGATGCCCTTCATATGTTGGCTTAAAAAAATCTCAGTCTTGTTTCAATATGATGATATGGAAGAACCCCGTTTATGAAATTTTAAAATGGTTCACAGAATACATCGTTCTACCAAAATTTAACTGTACAGTCCTGTGGCTGTGCCCTACGGACGGACAGAGGGACACGTCATATCGATAAGGGATTAATATGAAAAATAACTTTCAGATGATTCAAGGTCACCAAATTCAGGATCACAAGGAAGTCAGGAAGACATTCAGGATAATCAGAAATACCAAATTTAGATATCAAACTCTTTAATAATTAAAAACTCCAAACAATGTATACAGACTACAAAAGTTTATTCAATTTCAATATAATCCTCTGTTAAGAAATAAACAGGGGTAGATCAATAATACACAAACCATTTGCTGTTCATCAAAATTTATTTGATCACCTACAAAGTATGTATATATTTATTTAATCACCTACAAAGTATGTATATATTTATTTAATCACCTACAAAGTATGTATATATTTATTTAATCACATTCAGAAACGATCAACTTACGCCAACGAACTATCTAATCATCAAAACATTTTTCAAACGCTGTATCCATGATAGAGTTGTTCGTGCTGCGAATTCTATTTTGTCTTCTACCGATTGCAAACTGGTACCACGAAGTGGTAATATAAGATTAGGAAAAAGAAAGACGTCGGCTTGAGCCATATCTGCCGGATATGGTGATTGCTTGCAGCTCGATGGTATTTGTCGAGTGTATGGTTAAAAATTCGGTCACAATCATGGCTTTGTCCAAAGGCCCAATACTATGTTTTTTCTTTATACAAATTTGACCTTTTCAATCAATTGCGCTATCTTAAAACCCCCATGACGCCCAAATATTATTCTTTATTTCACTGTTTTTTGAAGTTTGTCCTTCCGGCAAGATTTCCGAATGCACAGCACCGCGATAGTCAAAGAAAACACTTAACATGACTTTAACTTGTGAACGAGCTCAGCGTGGTTTTTTCGGTACCGGTTCAGTTGGAAGGTGCCACTCGGAAGCTTGTTGATTAGTTTGTATGTCAAACTCGTAAACCCACGACCCAGGTACAATGTGTTTCGTGAATGTTGGTTCGGAATTGACTCATTCTAGCTAATTCTCTGCGACTCTCATATAATTTAATTTTTGTAGAAAATTTAGGTCTTTTGAAACTAGTCGGACGGCAACATATTCAATACCCAAATTTTTAATTAAAATCATACGAGCCGACTCGTGAGATACAGAAAGTTCGGCGTCTATCTCTAAAAGTTCAGTTACCGCTTCCTTTACTTTTGCAATGTTAGCTTCAGTTGCAGACGTTAGTGGCCCACCAGAGCGAGGCAAATCTTCCATCACATATATTGTATAACATTTTCATTGCCTTTTAAACACGAGATTCCATTGGCGATGCAAAATTTACGACAAACTCTGTGTACGATGTTTTTGTCCATTATGAAATGCGCAATACACACTAAGTATGACATAAACTAAACAGAACTGTATATAATATAAATGGAAAACCACCAGTGTGTTCAATCTAACAGCATTAAAAAGAGACAAAAATTTGAATTTGAAACCACAAACAAATTAATTCATTCATTCACTCTTAGTTTAGTTTAGCCAAATCGGTTAAAATATTCTCGAATTTTAGCGAGACTTACGAACAGCAATTGATTTATACATATACTAGGCGATTCGGCAAACATCGTATCTTTTAAAACTAACAGCTACTGCATAAGATTTGATGCTCCGATAGTAGCGTAGTCTACCGGATCCAATGTAAAACATTCCAAAATAAAATAATACCACACACAAAAAATTGCTTCTAATTTCAAAAAAGTCGTCTAGGAGGAGTTCAGTGACAAACACATGAACACAAAAAATATATATTAAGATTGTAGATTAATTTGACAATGGATGTATTGTATGCGATGTAGGTATTAGATGACCGATTTCCTTATTAAACATGCATGTCTAACGGCATTTAGTTCTCTCTGCCTCCCTTGCGAGCGAACCGGCGTGCTTATATTTGTTACTATTGCAAATTGAAATGACACAGTTCTCGCGTCTAGACACCAACAGTCACGCGACACGAATAACTCATAGCTTATGCATTTAATTCGTTTAAATTACGTCACACCCATTCCACGACAACAGTAGGCAGAGGTGCTACTAGAACATTAATTTCAGTAGTTTGTTCGAAGACAATAATTAAATATTTTGAAATTTACTGTTACTGCCGCTACCATCAATTCTTTTTGTCATGTTCCGGTATAAAGTTAGTATGAAAAGACTTGAGATTCCCAACTCCGATTGGCAACGCACTACTATCATTTATCGTGTCCTGGCTATATTTGTCACCATCAGGAACCGATCCAGTTAAGTTGTTACAGGACAGCACAACATGAATTGGCTTACGCGCTTACAAAGCCTATGTATTTTAAAATAATTCAGAAAATACTTTTTTTGATATTTTCCGTCGTCGGCGCTTGGTAAAACTTCCAAATATTCATATTTTTAAATGAAGAAACACTTGTACTGTTTTACGTGTCACTTATATTTTATTATTTTATAAATAGCCTACCGGTTTCGCTTTTTACAGCATCATCAGGGCTAGAACTTAGAACTTAAATTAGTGCGAAACCGGTAAAATTACTAATTTAAGTTCTAAGTTCTAGCCCTGATGATGCTGTAAAAAGCGAAATCGGTAGGCTATTTATAAAATAATAAAATATAAGTGATACGTAAAACAGTACAAGTGTTTCTTCATTTAAAAAATCAGAAAATACTGTTTTTCAAAAAAACCTTTCCCTAATTTTGACGAGAGTTGAAAATAAAACAATGTTGTCAAAGAATGTTTTTGAATGCTATTTTTAAATGTGTCCGAAGCGATTGGAACTGGAATTGAAGTCAAACGGTCAGAGCCTTTCAATCAGGCGGCTCTGATTGGTCGACCAATTACCGTATCTACTATATCAATCGACTGGACTTCGATCCTATCTCTGTTCGAGAGGTTGGTGGACAGATAAACAGAAGGATTTTCTGATGGTAATAAACTTCCACCCTGTGGATGAAACGTTAAAACCTTCCGCAAAATTTACCGGATTTAAATTCCGGAACGTGATAAAAGCAATCACTGACGCTGAAGTCAGACAATCTAACAATACTAATCGAGAGAGTACTAGACAGATAAGCTGATGCTCATCTCTTACGATATGCCAAACAGCAACTTCACACCCGACGCGTCAAAGTCAACACAAATATCGAAAAGTTGGCCTTTAATTTCGTGCATGAAATCCTGGTAATTATTTGAAAAAAAAGAAAAACTTCACACCCCTATCCCCGAAGAGATAAGCAGAGGCACAACCAGAGCACCCACGACTAGCCAAAGACACAGTCCCCCAATGTGATAGGTGGGAAGTCTATCGCCTACCAGGCACATATCCGATCCCGGGCAACGTTATTTTTATAAGAAATTCAAAAAAACTTCAGACTTTTAGAAAACAAACTGAACAAAAAATGAACAGGTAAAACCATGTCCATCCTGATATGTATGTATAAATTTTGGCTAAACAATTTTTTTATAGTGCTCTTGGATATTTCGAAAAATTTCTATAAATTTTAAAGAAAAATAAAATTTAGAGAAATTTATCCCACGCACAGGGCAAGTGCTAAAAAAATAAAAAAATAAAAATACGATATTTCGAAAAAGGTTGATGTTAAAATAAATTTCTTCAATAAAGTATTATTGTACGGTACTCGCAATATAACTGATAAAATATATCTTGATATTCATGTTTAAACTTCGTCAATTGAATATAAAAAAAATACTATTCATATCTACAATTGTATTTAGTTTTGACTATTTAGGTGTCAAAAGTCAAAGGTAACATTTTAATTATAATATACATAAATTAATGAGTGTATCTCGTATTAAATTCCCTGAAATCTCTTTTTAAAGTATATAAAAACTAACAAATACACTAACTCGTCCTCAGAGATGATTAGTAATATGATAGTAGTGGGTCAGATGGCAAATTTGCGAAGACACACGACCTTCGACGATACCAATCAACTCAAAATACAAAACACTCTAATTACTATTGTGCCCATAAAGACTGATTGCAATATATTATTTACAACTAGCTTCGCTACTCACTATATATCGCCCCTAAAACCTTTGGTCTCATATTCTTAGCATATAACCTGTCTAAAAACAGAAAATACTCTTGTATTATTAAAATATACATACATACACACATACATATCTTCACGCCAAGTCCCTTACGGGGTAGGCAGAGAGTATCGAGTGCCAGACCTCACGATCCTGACAAACCTGTCTTGCTTCCTTCACATTCATTACCCTTTTCATACAAACACGCTGGTTTCGGAGACTCTTGACACCACCCTCGGATTAAAATATAGTTTTATAAATTACTAAAAAGAGGCATTGCCATTCCTTTTTTCAATATCACGAGATACAGAACATTACAGTTTTTGCAATATGTTATTAATCATATATCTTTTACCTAAGCAATATACGTTTATCCGACAATACTTAACATTGTTACAAACTTGAACCACCACTGATAACACTCATGAATATGTTACAGATCGTCAAAAACTTATAAAAATTGTGTCAAACGTTTAGTACAATGTGAACAAATGAGTATATTATATTATATTATTATGCCGAGCAGTATTTACCGCGGCAGGTGGCG
>NJDD01000714.1:90511-104343 GCA_002245505.1 Calephelis nemesis | reverse complement strand
TCTCAAAAATTGGAAATTGGCGGCCACTTGAGTCTTGACCGGTACTCAGAGATATGATCATATTTACGAAGGCCAAATATAAACCTAACACAAAGATTTTGAAGACGCTCAAGTTTGTTAAATTGCTCATTGGTTAAGTCAGTATAACAAGTATCTGCATAGTCAAGTATGGATAGAAGTAAAGATTCCGCAATCGCAACCTTGGTAGGAATTGGAAGAAAATTACCTAATCTCTTTATTGAGTTCCACGCCCTGAAAACTTTTTTGCTAAGCTCTTTTAACTGATGGCTCCACGATAGTGTTTCATCAAAGTAGTTGCCCAAATTTTTTACCGTTTTCGTGTAAGGAATGTGGACACCATCAATTAAAATTTGTGGGGTATTTGTCCAGTCAATTTTCGGAATAATTTTAGCGCCACCTTTAATTGTTGCTTGGAATTTACTTGGATTTATGACTAAACCATATTTCTTACTCCAATCCGCTATTTTGGACAAATCATCATTTAAAATAGAGATAGCAAGAGAAAGGTCATTGAAAGCCGATTGGGTATATAATTGGAGATCGTCTGCGTACATGTGAGCGATGGAAGATAATTGGTTGGTAGTAGAATTAACAAATATTGCAAATAAAAGAAGAGATAAGACACCACCTTGAGGCATGCCAACAGAGCAGGCTGACCAATCCGAGCAAATATCCTCCGCCTTAACTCGTTGTCTACGTCCCTCTAAATAACTTTGAAACCAGTTAAGTACTGTTGGAGATATGTTATGAGATCTCAGGAGACTTAGCAGTATTTGGTGATCAACGGTGTTCAAAGGTGGTATTCCACCTTTGGTATTTATAAGGTGGTATTCCACCTTTGGTATTTATAGGTTGCGTGAATTCTTACCGTCAGGAAATTCTTCTGCTTGTATGCTTTCCAATATTGTAAAAAAAATGATAGCCGATTTACTTGGTACTAAAATAAAAAATGTTACTCTCAAAAATTCGTTAAGGATTAAAAAGTTTACGCTTGATATTCTTATCTCCATGAAGCATATTAAAATATAATTAAAATTAAACTACACGGCAATTGTTTGTTAGTTGTAGGGCGGTCTACAACAATCTCCTTTCTCTCTCACTCGTAAATTATTATTTACTACAACATTATATTAATAGATAATTATAATAACATAATGCATAAAAGGTAACTCGAAAAACGATTACAGAAAATTTGAATCTGCCCTTTCGACATTTGAAAATAAATAAGAAAATTAAATTCATATTAAATAACAGCAAAAAACTAGAGTCATTGAGAGCACGAGATTTGTTCTAAAAGTAAGTAATATTTTAAAAAATATAAATTATGCATTTTATTAAAGATTCTTTACCCATTACCAATTACCTATGCCTAATATCTATTACCAATGACGCAGCCCGCCTGTAATCTCGTTCCTTAGAAACACAGCTTTTTTACCCTATGTAATGGCCTCCAAAAATGCATTGGCAACACTGTATTATGTAGTTAGTGCATCCAATAATAAATATATCAGGTAATTTCGTAGGAAAATGTAGTAAATGCATTTATGTATATTCCACAGGAAATTATAATACTTAAGAAAACCTCTGTATGTCAGCAGAGAGAAGTTTCGATATAACTTCTAAGAAATGTCGTGTAATATAATCTTGCTACCGTGATCATGTTGCGCTCACAACGGCTTATATTGAAATGAAATCCAAATCTATTTCAAAGGAAGTCACAACATCTTCATAAGCCGTGATATACTCGTATAATACCAGCGGATTCGGCGAACTTCATATCACCTTAAGTTGGTGGCATGCTGACATCTTATAAACCATACAAAAATCCATCAGAGCCTCTACCATGAGTTTGTATAGATTACGTACGGTAAGTTACGTGTCGAAATCAATGACAATTTTGGTCTAAAAATGTGTTTCTCTTAGTTACCACTAGAGGCGCTGTTTAAAGTTTTCATACATATAATTGACAGCGACGGTAGCGAGTGTAGTAAACTTGACAAGCCGTAAACTCATGGTAAGGGCCCAGATATAAACACGAAATGACAACAGTTCGGCACAAAGACTACGGTATTCTAGTTCGGTAGGTGTTAGGTGACAAACACATACGAGACACACATAAGATTTAAAGATTTATATTCAAAAAGATATATATAGTAACACTTCGAAACTAGTTATTCCGGTCCTTTCATGGAAATATTATAATCTTTCCTTTGAAAGGGGCTCTCTTTAATGAGATTACCTTTCTCATTCAGAGAATACTGATTTTGTTCTCTGATTAATAGGAGCTTTTATTACGTATTAGTATTAGATATACCTACCTGGTAGCTTTATGCACTGATGTATGAAAAGATAATTAATCTCACTGATTATTAAAGCGCAAAAGTTTTGGTGGGCGTTTTGTAGTCTTTTACAAGAAATGGTTGTTCAAAATTAAAACTAGAGGTATACTTCCATTACGTCGTCACTATCCTAGTAAATTGAAGTAGGACTATTTCATTTATTCCTTTTAATAATTAAATAAAATAATAAATGAATGGAAAAAATCGTAAAGGAAATATTTTAAGTTAATTAAATAATAACTGCAGTAAGTATCAGTCAATTACAAAGATAATTATTGTTATATTCATATCTATTCCATAAATCCTATTAATATTATAAATGCGAAAGTTTGTATGTATGGATGTATGGATGTTTGTTACTATTTCACGCAAAAACTACAAAGCCGATTACGATGAAATTTGGTATGTAGGTAGCTGACCCAGAATAACATATAGGCTACTTTTTATCCCGGAGTTCCCGCGGGATTGGGACTTACGCGGGTGAAACCGCGGGGCGCAGCTAGTACTTACATAACGTCGTCACTATCCTAGTAAATTGAAGTAGGACTATTTCATTTATTCCTTTTAATAATTAAATAAAATAGTAAATGAATGGAAAAAATCGTAAAGGAAATATTTTAAGTTAATTAAATAATAACTGCAGTATCAGTCAATTGTAAAGATAATTATTGTTATATTCATATCTATTCCATAAATCCTATTAATATTATAAATGCGAAAGTTTGTATGTATGGATGTTTGTTACTCTTTCACGCAAAAACTACAAAGCCGATTACGATGAAATTTGCTATGTAGGTAGCTGAAGACCCAGAATAACATATAGGCTACTTTTTATCCCGGAGTTCCCGCGGGATTGGGACTTACGCGAGTGAAACCGCGGGGCGCAGCTAGTACCCTAATAATTGTGATTACTATTTTTTGTGAATTATAAATATTATGTAAGTACATATTTCTTTCGAGAGATTATCGACATAAAAAACAGTAGATATACAGCCGACATTTTTTTTTGGCAAACTCATTCGAAACCTGCTGGATATAAACAAATGGCGACTGGTGTGTAAGCAGTACACAAAGGAGTTTCCTGGAAATGTTGGAACAGAATTCCTTTGTTGTGAAAACCTGGTTGTTCTGTGTTTGCAAATTCTTAACCTTTGTTCGATTTCACTGAAATCATTTTAAATGAGGTAAAATATTGAGGTCAAATCTTTACTACTACATCATATCGGCGTTCTCATAAAATATATTATACTTGTAGTCCCCAGCGGTCTAACACGCTGGCAGGGCTTGAAATACCGATATTTACCGATATTTACCGATAGTACCAGTGTATTTGACCTTGATGCAATACCGGTATCGGAGTGTTACCGGTACTGCTAGTACCGGTACTAGACCTATACCGGTACCTAGCGAGTACCTGTATTAATACCAGTATAAAAACCGATATCTAATTAAGGTACCCGTTAAGTACAAGTGCGACGTTGCCAATTTTTTTTCGTCTATGAGTGTAAGCGGAGCGGCAACCCGCTACGCCGCGCCGAGTTAAATTTTCATATTCGAAGTTTAATTTTGTATATCAACATTTTTAACCGACTTCGGATAAAAGTTGATTATGTTTTTCAGTCAAACTTAAATTTTTGGTATATTTGATATTTTCCATCGTCGGCACTTGGTAAGACTTCCAAATATTCATATTTTTTAAAGAAAGAAACACTTGTACTGTTTTACTTATCACTTAT
This sequence comes from Calephelis nemesis, assembly GCA_002245505.1. Taxonomy (NCBI): domain Eukaryota; kingdom Metazoa; phylum Arthropoda; class Insecta; order Lepidoptera; family Riodinidae; genus Calephelis; species Calephelis nemesis. The sequence goes on along the minus strand of NJDD01000714.1, from coordinate 100,247 downwards.
AATTTACTACTTTGTAATTAATAGCCTACCGGTTTCGCTTATACAGCATCATCAGGGCTAAAACTTAAACTAATCGAAACCGGTAGGCTATTAATTACAAAGTAATAATTTATAAGTGATAAGTAAAACAGTACAAGTGTATCTTTCTTTAAAAAATTAAATTTTTGGATTGACATGTTACCTGTTTACCAATGCCATGTAGTTCGTTCTTAACCTTGATTATTAGGCTCAGTGTACACTAGACACTAGTCAATAAAGTTCAGGATACACCAATGGTCTTTCATTTGTATCTTGGGAGTGTTTACATCATGGGCAGGGTTAGGTTTCGAGGTCAACCGACTTGGTCTTATCATAGTTTAAACCTAGATCAAACACAGTTCAACCGAGTTAAAGCAAGTTTAATGATTAGATGGAACGGTATTAATACTGGACGATACCGGTATACGGAGTACCGGTACCCGCTTTGGAACCGGTATCCAGGTATCGAAATTAAAACAACCGCTAAATACCGGTAAAAATACCAGTATTTTAGTACCGGTTCCAAGCCTTGCACGCTGGTACTCCGCCCTTGAAAATCGTAGAATGATGTTGAATTGCTTAAAACTTTTATCAAGAATAGAACTGTCAGAAATCTGTGACTGTCAGATGTAAAATAAAATTCAAAGGGGAATAATACCTAGTTTGAGAGACTGCGTACTACAACATGAGTACAGCAAATAAAGTCTCTTCAGCTTTAGAGGTGACATACCTGAAACAAACAAAAAATAGATCCTTTAAATGAAATAGGCAAACATACAAGATTGCACAACATTTGTCATATACATTTTTTCAAAACTTAACACACGTGCACTTAATATTTAATTTTATTATTTATCATTAAAAAACAAGAAATGAATTTGTTTTAATGGTATTCGTATTTATAGTATTGACCCTGAATAGTAGAATATTACATAATTATTATACTCATGAAATGGCTAGTATTTATGTTAATTATATAGCTATTAACCAATTTTAGTTTTATCTTATTGGGGTCAATCATGCAGATGGAATCACCGACTGTCAACAATGCGTGCTACCAAAAACAGAAATGATGCGTTGCCTACCCAAGTATAGTATGCATGTATTTTTTTTTATGATTTTTTTTTAATGATATTGAAAGGCAAACAAGCAGACGGATTTCCTGATGGAAAGAAATTCACGCCGCCTAGAGACACCAAAGGTGGTAATGGTGCGTTGCCAACCTAAAGCCAGGATGTTAGGCCTCGAGAAAAAGTAAGTTTACCGGCTACCTTACCCTCCAAACCGAATCACGTTATGACGCTATGGCGGCAGGAATAAGTAAGGCGGTGGTACCGATCCGGGTGAGTCGCTGCGAAACTCTACCACCTAGTCAGAAATCACGGTGTTAGTTACGGTAAGCCTGTGTCGCCTTTTACGAGCTGCCTGGCAGGAAGGCAGATGGTCTATTCTGCAAAGGAGCCCGGACCAACACGGGGAAAATAGCTGTATGTAGCTGAAATAGCAGCAAACGCAGGGCTTCCAAACAGTAACGTATGAATTAGATATATCGGACGTGTGAATATCAATCACCAAATGTTAGCAGTGTGTAACAATAACATTTGACAGCCGTACCAGGTCATAAGGACTCATTACTGGAAGCCAGTAACATTGTTCGACTCATTGGGGGTAGGGCCCCTCGGGAGTTAGCATACACAGGCAGCAGGCTAGGCAGCTTCACCAACCAACCGCGAGGTTCGGGATCGGTTGCAGAAGGACAGCTTTGTGTGATTAACGTATATGTCTGTGATTCCGGGTCTGGATGCTTATTAAATTTATACTGGTGTCTATTAAGACGTATTTCTGTGATTTAGTTTCGCCTAACATCTATAGCAAAGCATATAATTTGCTTACTCTTACTCGCCTCTGTGGTCTAGCGGTCCGGGTGTTGGACTTGACTGCATGAGGTTTCGGGTTCGAATCCCGGGTCGGCCAACAAAAATAAAATTGATTTTTCCAATTGCCCGGATGGCGATAGGCTTGCCACCTATCACATTGTGGGACTTATGCCCGATTTCACCAAGAGCCCCTATATTTAGGGGACCTTTTAACGTGTTTTAGGGGACGGTTTTGTATTGAAACAGTCCCGTAAGTAACGTTAAATGGTCCCCTAAAGTCTAGGGGCTCTTGGTGAAATCGGGCATTAGTGTCTTCGGCTAGTCGTGGGTGCCTTGGTTGTGCCTCTGCCTACCTCTTCGGGGATATGGGCGTGAAGATACTTTTTTTTTTACTCTGTGGTTATATCAACTTTTGTCAGAGATATATGTTTATTTAAATTTATCGACCCTCTACACAATCTTGTGATCCGTCATTTATAGCCCTTTATGGAGGTTTACATTTTTTGATATACGAATACGAAAAAAATCCTTTAATACCTACATTTTTCTGTAAAATTTCTAACAAAAATCTGATTAACATACTTCAACAAAAGTTCAAAAACACTTTAAATATTCTCTTTCGGTGGAATGATTAAGTACCCAAAAACTGCAAGTTTCCACCTACATTTTGAATGTAAACAATAAACACTTTGTTAATTGCTTAAAAACGTGTACTGCTGTTAAAAAGATTGTATTCTGAAACTCTTTAAAATGTTTTAACATCACCCATTGCCGGGTACGTGTCTTTGAATAATGAACCATCAAACAATGTACCTAGTACGTATTCAATTAACGTTGGTACTCAGAGACATTGTCTATGTTAAGGTGGGTCAAGGACACACATAGGACATACATAGTTATAGTCTGAGACCCTTAACTTATAGATACAACCATATTATACAAGAGATCGGTTAATGGTTGAAATACGATAGCTGTTAGGGCGACCTTTGTGATCTAAACATTATGTACGAATACAATATCTAGTCTGTCCGTATGTTTGTTAATTTTGTTAGTCTAACACAAGTGAAGTCGCGGGTAAAGGTTACCGTATATCGCATTTGACATATAGGAAAGCATTTGCGAAAAGGCCGTGCGAATACATTTCTTTTTTTCAGTGGAACGACTTTTGAAACTTTCGCATGGTTGAATTCTTTTTTATACTTATTCTCGAATGTTCCAGAAAAATCCAGCTAGATTCTTAACTCCCACGCTAAATCTTAATCTGATTGAATCATACGGGTCACAACACACTATACATAAGATGGAAACATAATATTTAAATGCGACACCACAAGTCGTGTTGACACCCGACTTGGGCTGTACCTAATATATATATATATACAACACGATACAACGCACGTCACAGCGTCATACATTTCTTCATAAAAAAATATGACTTATTTCATGAATCATCAGAAATTTACATAAAGTTTGGCTTGTTGTAAACCGAGTCAAAAAACCATCAATCCAACTGTATATTTTTTGTATTTTTATGTAAAACTCGACCAATAACAAACTGATTTGATAGTTTTTAAAAAGGTAGGTTATAGTTCTGAGGTGGTCTTATATTATATTTGTCTTACTCTTCGAATAAAATGAAATTGAAATCTGTTTTTTGCAATTTCTAATTAAAATTGGTCATGTAGAAAAGGGTTGTGGAAAAAGAAAGTCGTGGTGCGACCAAATCTTCGGGGTAGGCTAGATTTATTATAAGGCTTACCCGACTATAGCTATGCTAACATTGCAACAATGTGCTATAGCCCTAAATATTTCGCATATTATGTGTATCTATATAAAGGCTAAGCCCTGCACTGATGAAAGGGAAATCATTATATGGAAAACATGCTCGGGGCTATTCTTTCAGATTGTTTTTTTGCAAACGTATGCTCCAGGGCCAAAGCTGAATCGCTCTAAATCAAAGAAATCCGGAATTCACTTTTCGTCAAGTCTTTTCCTCAAGAAAATTACCTTTGTTATTTTGCAAAATGCCATATTTGATTACAATTTTTACAAATAAATATCACTGCAGGAAACCTATGTTAATCACTAATATTACGCAAGAGGCTGAATGTTTTAACCTTCGACTGGCATCGCACCTTTACCTGATTTCTTCCATCGCTTAACTATTTTCGCCGTCGTAACGTCCGTATTCACTATTATTAGATACGTTTTAAGTTGGAGGGTAGTCACTAGTCAGTAGGTAGACATCTGGACGCCACAGGCTTATCACTGAAATTAGCGAAACACTTTCGTCATAGTGTCGGTCTCTTTTACTATATTGAAGTAATTTATTATGTTTGTTTTGTAATGTAGCTGATAAGGTAAAAGGCCCAGTAACCGTTAAATATTGAACTTAGCAGACTTTATAGGTTTACTGCGCTAAAATAAGAAGGGTTGCAAAAAGAAGTTTGACATGGCCGCATAGGTAATTTATCCAAGATTTGAAGTTTTTACTTATATTTTAATCATTGTTAACTTAAATAAACAATAAAAGTAAAAAATATAAATAAGGGTCAATTGTCCCAATACCCGGTAGGTTTGTACCAGTAGTCGTTATATTGTCCCAGCAACCGTTATTTTTTTCTCTAAATTTGAATCTTACTGTCTCGTATTAAGGTTCACAAAAATGTCATTTGACGTTTCACTGGGTTTGTGCTATACGGTAAATTCTCCTTTACAATAAGTAGGGAGCACACGTATAACGTACTTAAGAAAAAAAACTTTTTTTAATAAAATATATTTGACACGTAACCATTTCAGGTATTTAAACAACTTCCTGAATCAATTTTACTAATCAAAATTTGTAGAAATTCGTAGATATAAAATTTACGGCACCTTCTATACAGTTACCTACTTACTAAAAAACAAAATAAAGTTTTTCCAGTCAAACAAATGAGATCAATTCTATCCTATCCTATTATTTTATTTTATTGTTTTAATATTATGAATGCGAAAGTTTGTCTGTTTGTTTGTTACTTCTTTACGCAAAAACTGCTCAACTGATTTTCATGAAATTGGCACACGCATAGAGGGTAACTGGGATTAACACATAGGATAGTTTTTATCCCGAAAATATGATCTTGTGGACCATTAAACAAGCGGATGACGGATTTAACAAGCAACAGCTAATGAATTATAAAAAGGGACGAATAATTCACCCTGATGACATTTATATCTTATAAATAATCATTTTACTAAGATCTCTTATAATTTACTTAAATTTTATAAAAATCAAAATGGCTTAAATTACAAATCTAGCATTATACACACAATTCAATAATTATTAGAAAAACATAAAATGAGATCAAAAAATAATAAAGAGGAATAAAATCACCCTGACGATTATTTGGATATTCTTAAAAAATCAACAGATTTAAGGCTAACGATATTAAAAAACTTAGCAAAATATGTGCATTCATGTACCTATAGATAAATGTCACACACCTACTAATAAAATAATTATATATATCACTTATCACTTATAAAAACACACAAATAAAATAAAAAAGAAAATTAATTAAGGATACCTCATCACAGTTTAGTGGCTTATTCATTAAATGCGACATTACAATACAAACATCGAAATGATATTTGATCCGGCAAAACTTCAGCACAAATTGTGTGATACCAGGTTTTACAATTCTCACACTGTATCATATCAATTTTTTTGTTTCTGTGGCATAATCGACAAAACCAATCTCCATTTAATGTTTTATCTACTACTTCATTATCTAATAATTTCTTTTTCCCTTTTTTATAACCACTTCCTCCTTTAATATTTTTCTGATTTTTATTTTTTTTCATTATTTTGTTTTTCCCTTTTTGCGTCTTTGCTTCTTCCTTTTTTTGTGCAAAAATCTGCCACCTATCCGATGTTATAACGCTAGGTATTTTAACTTTACTTTTTGTGCTGCAACTAGGGGTTTCTGGCCAGAATAAAGCGTCTTTGAATGGTGTCGGTATAACTAAATCTCCATAATACTTAGTCTTTATTTGGTCACAGTTATTGTCGTCTTGTTGTTGTATAATATGTGACGAAGGGTGGTCAATGGACTTTAATGATGTTGTTTTGATCTTTGACAACATTTGAGACTTTTGATCTGGTGGTGTCGTTTGAATTGGTTCTTTTCCAGCAAGTGACGTTTTTGTCGTTGCCCAAATTAGTTGTGTCTGTGTGTTCATTAAATCTACAGGATTGTTTGTGTAAGCAGGCATTGATGATTTTAATGGTTTGACAGGACTAGACGTCGCTTCTCGATTGTGTGATGTAATGGGGTTACATGAGTTTAAATATATGGGCTTAGAACCTACAGTGCGGACCACTTGACCTGACAATTGGACTTTTCTATCCGTTTCTATTTCAGGATTGCGCCTTTTTTGTTTGACGACTGATGTAACATCGATCAGACAGGATGTTGTATTTGTTGTTTCTGCATTAAAAAGAGATTCTGCAGATGTTATTCTAATATCATTGGAAATATTATTGCAAGTATTGAGGTAGATTAATTTCGATTCTATTTTTTGGGTATCTGGGCTGGTTATATGATATTCAAAATTATCTGTTGTTGGAGCTGTTGGAACTTCCAAATCTTTTATTTTTATCAACGTTCCATTCAAATTTTCGTATACCTCAAACTTTCCAATGTTTTCTGAGTAGATTTCATTTTCAGCTACTAAGCCACTGAACTCATTTGAGTTGAAAAGACTTGTGTCCAATATAACGGTTAAACCTGTAAAGTTACCAATACTTGGTTGAGATTCGTCAATATCGCAGGTCTCTTGAGCAGACAACTGTTTTGAATTGGAAAAACTGTTCTCAATTTTTTCTGAAGATGGAGAAAGATTCGTAGGAGAGCGTATCGGACGCATTTGCCTCCAAACTTCAAATAAACCCTTTAAAGATTGATCACCTTTCCATGTTGGACTATTATTTTCATAAAATAATCGTAGATTTTCAGGACTTATTTGAGATTCAAAGTATTGAAAATGGTTGACGATCGCTGATTTAGCTTGGTTATTGTTGACTAGATTTACTATATTTTTTGGGGTAATCGTTACGCATTTGGAATAATCCACATTATTTGCATCAAAAGGTGATAATCCAGACTTACGGAATCCATTTTTTATTGTGTTAGGGTCCAATTGCGTTAAAACTTTTTGAAGCAACGGGCAAACATTTTCCTTCTTTAACTTAAGAAAGTTATTTTCGTTTCGCCAGTCATATACTGCTTTTTTCCATAACCTTTTTATGGGTCGGAAAACTGCTACACCCATGGGTTGAAGCAAGTGTGTTGCGTTTGGATAAAGAGCTACAAGATGAATGTTTTTTTCCCTACAGAAATTGCTTAATGGAAGAGTCGTGTGGGAACAATGTCCGTCTAAAAAGAATATTATCGGCTTTTGTATGCCAATTTTGTCTAGCCACGGCGAGAACACATTCGTCATATACTCATAAAATGACTCTCCTGTCATCCAACCCTTTGGGGTGAATCCTAATCCCCAGTCCTTAGGTGCAGTTTTGGAAATTTTGTGTGGGATTGATTTCAACCTAAACAACACCATGGGAGGTGCCAATTCCCCCGCTGCGTTTGCCGTCAGCAGAACTGTCACGCATTCTCTTTCACTGCTAGGGATAACGTTGTAAATATTTTTAGCGCGACGTTTTGCTAAAACTTTATTATCTGTTGGTGACAAAAAGAATGCGCTTTCGTCGCAGTTAAAAATTTACGCGGATCCCTAATCGTTTCTTCTAATTGTGCCTGATCAAAATAGTCTCGAATTTCTAGGAACCATTCTCTTACTTTTTCTTCTTGCACTAAAGCACGCGTTTGTGTCAAATTTTGAGCCACTCGTTGGCCCATTTCAATATGTCGCTTTATGAAAGCTTCAAACCAATGACGTCCGGGTCTGTTGTTCTTAAATGGATTACTTCTGTTCATTCTTTTCATCAGTAAACTCACGCTATCCAGTAATTGCGCTTTGTTTACTGGGAATCCCCGATCAGCCATGTAAAGAATCCAGTTTTTTAAATGATCTTCTTCTTTCGATAACACAGTAGGTGGCCCTTTAGAGCATCCAATTTCATATCGACCACGAATTTTGTCATCCAACGTTGACCGTGGGATATTATACCGCCTGGCTGCTGCTGAAATGGAGGACCCTTTTTTTACTGCTTCTATTGCCTCCAACATAATCTGTTGTTTCTCAGCCATATCTAACTGAAACAACAAAATACGATGAATAAAAAAAGAATTTTGCAAATACTTACTTAATTTGCACATCATAATCGATATAAGACTTTAAACTGTCGTGTTCTAATATAACTCAGAAAATCACAATTGGGACGTAACTCGAAATAATGTATGTTTCGACTGTGTTGCAAAATCTATACTTACAAGGTGAATCAGCTGTAGTACCAAGTTAAGTTGGCTAATGGCAATGTAAGTTCTGGCTAGCTTTACTGGCAGGTTTTTGAAAAATTGTCATATGAGAAGTTTGTCAAAATATTTATCAGCTAAGCTACCTGAAACTTAGTAGCATATTTTGAAACAGGCCCGTCTAAGAATTTACCAAACTAACTAATGGTAACGTTAAAAGAAACGAAAAAATATCAATAGAAAATACCTTAATTCAAGGCACTTAAAACTAGGACTCGTATACAGGTACTATTAACTAATGTCCCAGTATCCGGTAAAATGTAAATAATAAATGCAAAGGAAAATGAAACTTATTTCAAGGGAATAAGATGCCATAACGGGTTCTGGGGCATCGGTTATAATTAGTTGCTTACTTGTACCAATACCCGTTAGAAATAAGTATAATTTTGCCGGGTACTAGGTCAATTAGGGATTTGTGAGTACCAATATATGTGACATGGAAAAATATTTACTTTTCAATTAGATTCACCGCAAATTATAAGTTATATCGTTAGATAACTCAATCTAATATATTATTTAACAAGCACTCTTACCTTAAAGTGATTATCAGCAGCACAACACACTTTTCAAGGTAACAAGGTGGCGTTCTAGTTTAATAGCTAAACCTCATAAAAAATATAAAAAATCCGGAAGGGCTCTTTTGTTGTCGTCTTGTTTTGACTCCATTGCGGTTTCAGACATGTGTTGCCATTAAAATTATACAATATATTACTGAGAATTAGTTGCCATAAATAAACTTTTTTTTATTACTAGTAGAAAAGCGTAAATGTAAAAAATATTATTAATTGCCGGGTACCGGTACATTACCGGCATTGCGTGCGATTACCTTACTCTTATCTGTCAATCAGACTCCAAAGTTCGATGTCTAAAAGGTTCGTCTGTCCAGCCGGCTCGTGGAGTCTAGTCTGCTTGGGCCTTGAAATACACACATTTTGACCAATAATTTAATATAATTCTTTATTGCTCTTAACTTGGATGTATAGTTTAAATAACAAGAATGGCATAACATCACAAGTACATAGTAATGTAATGCGTATATAGTAATTGAACTCAATCACAGTTGAAAAACATAATAAATAATTATTATAGTCTTTATATACTAAGTAATTTCATACTAAAAATGAATAGTAAAAAGCTACAAAAACAAAAATAAATAGAAAACTTTTTTGTGGCTACTTAAAAAAATATTTCTTGTGTTTTTTAAAACCTTAAAAAATTAGGAAATTTTTGATATATAGGTCTTATTGGGACGCCATCGTTTCGTAGTCAGGTACGATTTGGCCATTCTTTTTTCAAATACTTCAGTCCATGCCTAAGTTATTATATCTATCTGTATACTGAAGTTTAGCGAAAACTTTCATCAAT
>NJDD01000714.1:68448-85739 GCA_002245505.1 Calephelis nemesis | reverse complement strand
AGTTATTCATTTCGGTTCTATTTCCTTTCTTAAATAATGGTTTAACTACTGATTTTTTTAATTTTTCAGGAAATATACCTTGTTGGAACGATAGGTTTATAATATGACTTAGAGGTTTGGTTATTATATCTGCACAAGATTTTAATATATGTGTGCTAATACCGTCGTATCCTACGGCAGATGGGAATTTGCTGCCAAATTGAAACTTTTTTCAATTGTTTTTTTTTGTTTTGTTGGTCACATACGTAGCGAAGCACTTACCGGGCCACTAGTAGTTTATAAAAATGTCGATGCGCGGAAAATATATCATTCATTTGGTCAAAGATATTTTTTTTCTGATTCTGATCCTTATTTGTCTATGGCTATCACTATTTATAGTGTATAAGAAATCATAGCTTTAATTTTTATTATTTATAGCTACGATTATGTTAAGTGTTACCCAGAAATACGAGTATATAAAGCACTGAAAGTGTCGACTTTCTACTTCCAGCAGTCGAGTTCGTTCGTTTGAAGTTGTTTGAGAACCATTCTGATTTTATGCTGGCTGAATTCCGTAATAACATGCTGTCGACTGTCGAGGAGTTGAGATACGAGATCTATTGAATTGTGGGGCGAATTTTTAAATTTCTTCTTAATTATACTGATTTTAAGCCCGTTACATATTTCGGAATTCCTTTATGGAATCCCGTTTCTAAATGCCGACCCATAAAATTCACTCAAACTTCATACGGAAAAATTTGGATTTGTTGAATTCGTCATTTTTTCCGTATCAAAAGTCCGAATATATATGTTTATCGAGTCGTCGAATTTTGCGATGACAGAAAAATAAAAAAAGTACGATGGAAAAACAAGAAAGAAATGGTATACAGAAATTGAACTATCATTTATGTTTTCTTCGCAAAAACCGTTATTAGTGTTGTCAATGCCATGTTCGCTGTAACAAAAGCCGAGGCAGCTAGTTATTACATAAATAAATTATGTCAGTATTACAGTAAGAAGGTAGGTAGACTTACTACTCAATATTCATTTGTAAGACCATATTATGTACAAATTTGCTTTTTTTATTTACTGTTTTCTTACTCATATAACGATTTTATAACATATTTAAATTTTTATGTTAATATTCATTTTTGAAATCCCAATCATCGCATTACTGCTGAACGAATGGACCAATTTGGCTTTTACTTTAATGTGTTAGTTATCTTCAGGAGAGGGTTTTGTGGAAAAAAAATTGGAAATTTGCAGTAAGAATAGGAAAAAACAATACTTTTATTTTTTCTTTAATTAATTAAATCAGAATCAAAACTTTTGGAAAGTTTGCTATTTTGCCTACTTACTAGCTGCTTACTTTAAAAAAAATAGTACTTAGTACACCGGTGTAACGTTGGCAAGTATTACATTTCATTTAAAATAATAATCAAAAGCACCAGTCCCCATACTATTTATTTATACACTAGATAAGAACCCGGCTAAGCTCGGGTAAAATGTGACATAATATAGGTACATCTAGGTGCAACATGTAGGTAGATATTTCTGTAGTCACCGGTTTTCAAGGAATAGCAAAGGTATAAGAAAGACATAGATTCGTATAGCTTCATTCATTGTGTTTAATAAATATAGTAAATAAAAACTGTCATTTTTTTTAAATTAACATTTAAAGTAAAGCAACATAAATTAACAAAACAAATAGCAATGAGTACTTATCCGAGAATTTAGCAGAGGTTTTAAAGGAATATTCTCTATTAGACATCACAAAACGGAACGTTATTAACTACCCAAGATGGCGACTGTGATTTGTCTGTCAACACATTAGAATCACAGAATTTAACAAATTACTCGACAATCCGAATTTTGCGGATATATGTTGTCGACTCAAAATCATTATTTTTTTATGTTTTATTATTCAGGTAAGGTTTCAATCGAGTCTACCGTACCCCTTGACGAAATTATTAATATAGATCTGAGGGACAGCATAAGTGTTAAGCAAATGCCACCGAATAGTTTCTGTATGAAACTGATAAACATCAATGTCCCAGGTCCAACCCTACGTCAAAACCTTTTAGCTAATGAAAATCAACTACTTGTAATGAAATGCGTCAGAATTCGAGAACTGGTGCCGTGTCACAAAGGAACCCTACTCACTGATACTGGAACCTTGCTTTGTGCTGTGACTTGTCAAAAAACCACAAGTGACGGTAGTCGCTTCGTATGTCGAGTGTGCTGTAGTAGAACAACTGATTTCCAGCTTGTTTGTCAGATTAACCAGAGTATTTCACGGTCCTGACAAACCTGTCTGACTTCCTTTAAATTCATCACCCTTTTTTGGAGACTCTTAACATGACCTCCGGATAATATCCTAGCGATCTGATCGTGGAATGTCAACCTTGGTCTCCCCGGGTACCTACATCCATCCACATTCGTATTGTATATCTGCTTTGTCAATCTTTCATCTGCTATTTTTTCCACAATAACACTTTTTTTCAATCCCACTCTTTCCTGTATCTTACTGTTACGAATGCGGTCAGCGAGCGAGTGAGCTCTCATTTCGGCCTCATTTATCCTACTTTCATGTTGTCGTCTATCGTATATTACTAAAATATATGGTCAAACACGACAATGGAACTTCATGAGTGAAGGTAAAATCGGTACTCACAAGCTATATATCTATATAATATACTTGTATATCTAAAAATGAATCCCCATTTCGAATGCTCATCGCATCACGCCTGAAAAAAAAATTGGTTTTTCCAATTTCCTATAACATAAATTTGTTGCTCGGGAATGGATATGTGCCCGGATGGCGATAGACTTGCCACCTATCACATTGTGGGACTTAGTGTCTTCGGCTAATCGTGTGTTGTGCCACTGCCTACCCATTCGGGGATATGGGCGTGAAGATGCTTTTTCCAAAAGTGTAATAGCTGCTTGTAATTTGGTCACACTATCTCTAATTAAATAGGTTTAATATACAAGTTTACCATCTCCTTATATTAATTATAGATTTTTCACATGTTTGGGACTGATTAGCTCATGTCTTCTGTTGTTAAGCCAGTGTATCTATGACTAGTCGACAAGTTCAAAACCGTGACAGACGAAGTTCTTAAAAATATGTAAGACAGCTTATTCAATTCGGAATAACTTCTGCACTCTAGAAAAATAAATTTAAGTGTTAATAGTTAGTTTATGTCTTATAAAAAATTGCAATTGTTAGTAATAAAATAAGACCAAAAGGGTAAAGTTTCATCTCAGCTTGCAGCTTTAGCTCAGCCGTCAGAAAAGCGGGTCTCGTTAATATTTTAGATTTCGAGCTAAGCGTCGCTAAGCACCATCTGTAGCCTTAGCTTTGTACTACCTGAAATCTTGATTTGTAAATACAACCTAGTCCAAAGTAGAAAAAGAGCCATCTATAAGTTTAGCATTGTACTATTTGAAAGGTTAGTTTTCAATTTATGTCCGTATTGGTAAGTATGTACGTATGTATTTCTCCCCGTGTTGGTCCGGGCTCCTTTGTAGAATAGACCATCTGCCTTCCTTGCCAGGCAGCTCGTAAAAGGCGAGCAAAGGCTCACCGTCACTAACACCGTGAATTCTGACTAGGTGGTAGAGTTTAGCAGCGACTCGCTCGGATTGGTACCACCGCCTTACCTATTCCTGCCGCCATAACGTCATGACGTGTTTCGGTTCGGAGGGTAAGGTAGCCGGTAAACTTATATTTCCTCGAGGCCTAACACCCGGCCCCAGGTTGGCAACGCACCATTACCACCTTTGGTGTCTCTAGGCGGCGTGAATTTCTTACCATCAGGAAATCCGTCTGCTTGTTTGCCTTCCAATATCATAAAAAAAAAATATGTATTCTTTTCAAATTTCATAATTATTTTTTCTCAAAATTCAAAACACCGAACAATGTAATTTCCATGTCAGAAAGTAATTATACAGAAGCTGAGCAACGCAAATATATTATGTAGGGTTAGTCTCAAATCCCGATTTCATGAAAATTCATAATTGAAATCGGTCACATTACTTTCGATACTCTTGAACATGGTACTAGCGGATTACTAACAGACAACTGACATAAAATAATTTATTTTATAATATTAACTCAATAAATGATAATAATTAACTGGGATTGTGCTCTAATATCAACTCAAATGTATAAATCTATCAATTGTATGTGTGTCTGTGGCATAGTAGCTCTTCAGAAGATTGACGGGTTTTGATGCGGTTATTTTTATTGAAAAGCTGACGTGTGACTTTTAAGCACATGTGAGATCTAAAAGTTCCATTGAGTTGAGACTCTTTCGATTCGCCTTAACTAGACCTGTTCATTATTTCTGATGAAGAGGACTTGGTGAAAAGAAACTAATAAATAAATTGAATGGATGGACCGATTTCGATGCGGATTTTTATAGTTAAGCAGAAGTGGTCGAGACGATTCTTGGCTACATTACAGATTTCATAAGGGTTCATACGAGTAGAACATTTTTAATTTTAAGATTTTAATTTAATGAATAATGACATAATAACTTTTTTATACAATTTCACTTTGACACATTTTTTTAAATTTATTTAATGGCAGGTCTTTCATAAAATCTGGAAGTTTATTGTTAAAGCGTATACATTGGCCCATGAAAGAACGACTAACTCCGTGGAGACGGACCACATAGACTTTTGTAAATACATTAAAGTTAAGGTAAACCCTTTTTGACAGTTTTATTTTTATTTAATTTTTTTTTATTATCTATTTGTAATTAATAAATAAATATCTCTGGACAAGTCACACAAATTGAATATAACCCCAAAGTAAGCATACTATATGCTTGTGTTATGGGTGTTAGTCAACGATACTAATACATAGAAACACTTTAATAGGTACCTGAATAAAATTAATAAACACCCAGACCCGGAAATGCAAACATCTAAATGTTCATCACACAAATGCCTGCCCCTGTCGGGAATCGAACCCGAGTCTCGCGGTTGTTCGGCGTAGTTAGGCGTGTACGCTAGCCACTCGACCAACGAGGCGGTCAATTCAATATATGCTTGCCTTTACTCTACGAGCTACCTGGCTGGGAAGCAGATGGTCTATTCTGCAAAGGACCACGGACCAACACGCAACCGATTTTAATTCTAAGTATGTAAATGTCTCGTTCACTTTAAGGTTATCTGGCAGATCTATAAGTAAGAAAAGATAAGACCGGAACTGTATATCTTGACTTATATATTATTGTAGCCTGTTCAAAAATGTTAGTTATTGACATTTTTGGTGCATAATCAAGTGCAATATAATATAGTTAATTTATTCACTCAGTACTTGACATTTTATAGAAGAATCAAATTGCCTCGGTTTCTTACTGCATGTACAATAGTTTTGAAATAGTGTCCACTGTTTCTTTATTATTTAGCTGTCATCTCCCCTTGAATAAATCAATATAGATTTGATCAAAAAGTGTTGCAAAATTAAGCAAAGGTCAAATATGGACGAAGGAGAGACGTAGGTACATAATTTTATTATTCACAGAAATGACTGGGCAGTTCAATTGTCGTGTTTGACCCAAAACTTACCAAACGTTCCAGCCTCCGCCTAAATTGGTAAAAAGGACGCTGTCCGATCTAAAACTTCTCGTCCGTTTCCAATAACAATGAATACAAAAAGTTGTCCGACCTTTCCGACACTACCTAAGTATGTTTACGGCAACACGTAGAGGTAAGCCATCTCCAGCTTTACTTACAAATCTATTTTCTATTCATATTATACATATATCTTTGTACGCTGTCGTCGTAGAACAAAAGCCACCTTTCTGTTGCTACGGCCCTTAAATTTATGTCTTTATAAGTATACGGACCCCTATTTTTCCTATGTTTGTTATATAGAGCTTGTATTTCAACGTTTTCTTCGCTTACCAGGAATGGTAACACAGTGGTGCAGCGGTCTGTTAAGTATTCGACATCACTTCATTAGGTTCAGTTCACTAGTCGCGCGAAAATGTGTTTTTCAATTTTCTTATAAAAATCAATGTTGCCCTGGATTAGGTGCTCAGTTGGCGATAGGCTTTCACATCACATTGTGAGACTTTCGGCTGTCTTCGGCTAGTCGTCGGCGTCCGCTTTGGTTATACCTATGTCTAACTCGTCGAGGATACTAGCGTGAAGATCCTTTTTTCCAAAGAATACAAATTTCATTTTTTTTTTCATTTCTTTTACAATAAGGCGACTCCATTTGACCAAGTGATTATAGTTCTTTCGGAATGATATCAAACTATTAGACGTAGATTCTCGATTTTCATGACATTGGAAGGCAATTACGGACCTGACATTATGGTGGTCTGGAACCTCTTTCGGACACCCAAGATGTTGACCAAGTTGCAGATAATAGTGGCAAATAAATCGGCGCTCTCCTCGCTCATACTCGGCAATGCAACTTAAATAATAATAGGTAGTAACAGCTTTTGGAAAGGTAGCTGTAATACCATCAACATTATATTTTTGTCATATTAAGAGCAGGACTACTCAAGTATATATTGTCATATTAAGAGCAGGACCATCTAAACCTCACGCAAAATATAACTTAGATACTGTTAGCATTAATAATATTCTAAAACCGATCAACATTAGGTATACTTCCTCCTTAGTCATAAGTATTTGAAGTTTCACTTAGAACATGTTCTTGCATTTCTCACTTTAAAAATAAACCAAACAGCGAAAGCGGATATTTGCAGATATTCTGCACAAACAGACGAACAACCTCACTAACGATGTATAATTAGGAGGCTATTCCGTTTCACTTGTTAACGTAAATGTTTTTGTCAAATTGGTTACACGAGCCCAATGAACTGTTTCTAGTTACTTTAAGCAATTGTTAAATGTCAACAGTTTTGTCAAATTAAAATAAACGAACGTTCGGATTTGTTGTTAATTATTTCTGAATCCTGTTGTCATTCGTCACTTGATCTACGTCAATAAATTTATTTGAAACTAGCTGCGCCCCGCGGTTTCACCCGCGTAAGTCCCAATCCCGCGGGAACTCCGGGATAAAAAGTAGCCTATATGTTATTCTGGGTCTTCAGCTACCTACATACCAAATTTCATCGTAATCGGCTTTGTAGTTTTTGCGTGAAAGAGTAACAAACATCCATACATCCATACATCCATACATACAAACTTTCGCATTTATAATATTAATAGGATAACTCGCCCATTTGATAACATCGTTACTATGAGTAATTTAGATCGATTTAAGACTTAACTAGGAACAAAATACTTACATTAACCTTTAATTATTATCAAATACATATCTACATATTTTGACTTTATGGCATATTAACGTAAGATCTAGTTCGTAATTGTAAGATTAGAGAAGGAGTGGGATTGAAAGAAACATGCTCCGCGCAAAAGCATGCTCCGTTTTAAGTAATGTAGAAAGAATAACAGACTAAAGATTAACAATACAGATATACAATGCAAATACATCCATCCAGATGTAGGTGCCGCCGAGATTGAGGTTAACATTTCAATCGAATTCAATAAAATCGCTTTGATTTTATCGGAAGGTTTTTGTCGGAAGAGGCTCTGAAAAAGGCGTGTTTGTATGAAAAGAGCATGAATATGGAGGAAGTGAGACAGGTCTGCGAGGGTCGTGATATTTGGTACTCCACACTCTTTGAATATTTCGTAAGGGACGTGGGGGGAAGATATGTATAAATAAATAGGCAGCCAGAGGTTTACGTTATCTACAAGCTTATGATCTGCAGGTACTTGTTGAAATAGAATCTTTATAATCATTCGTGTGGTGTTTCACAAAAACTCTGCATCATAAAGGCATCAGATTTGGTGTCTATATACGTGACGTCTATCTCTTTCCATGAGAATGGCCGTCTGTTTTTCGTAATCGTGTAATAAAAATGTAAATTTTAGCATTAAAGTAGATTAGACTTTAAACTACATTTTAACCCAACGTTACAACGGATTCTCCCTGAAAAACTAACAGTAACAAGTAGTCAACAACTAAACTTTAGATAATACTAGCGGCCCCGTACGTTCTTCGCTACATATATTACCGCTTAAATGATATAACACAAAAAAAAGAAAAAAATAAGAGTGTTGGCGACTTTGTGAAAGAAGATGGACGTATTTTTTTCGTAATTAATGAACTTTATGTTAATTATGAGTAAAATTGGCTAATTTAGGTGGTAATTAGTTCAGTTTTGTTCAGTTCAAGTGCACAGGTAAAATAACTATGTAGAAATTATTGTACTGTGTATTTCCTCGTTGCCACCAAATCTCAAAAAATAAGCTTGAGTTAAGTGACCACCGCTTTACTTAAGACCCTGACATAACTTTGTACATAGTGACTGTTAATAAGAATTATTTATTACGGAAGACGTGGCAGCATGGCCTAAAAGTATCCTTAGCCGGTCCCAGTAAAAAGACAAAACAACTGAAAAAAGTCTTAATATGACAGCACAATCCCCATCTGAAAAATGTTTCAATTTGACAGAAAAATACCCATTAACAAAACGATCAGTAATTTTTTTAATTTATTTGTTACTAAAAATGATTTTATGCAAACTTCACATAACCATCTACTAAATAGTCCGAACAAAACCTAAACATTTGGTTTGGATAGTTGAGCCCGTTCTTAAGTTATACAATTACAACGAAAAGTGGCACTGATTTTTATACGATAGGTAGGTATATAGATTATTTAATCGTAGCGTTATTGCTACATCGAAAAATAAGTTTTTTATTTTATTAAATTAGTCAAAATAAGACTGCATACTCTACGTAAGATATCAACATATTTAAAAAAAATCGATGTCAACATTATTTTTTGGCAAAGGCTTTGCTGTTTGTTTAAAATAATAAAGACAATAATAAACAAATAATTCAGTCCTGCCGGGACTTGATTACGACGTTTCTTCTTCTTGTTAGTGTATGCAGATAGGTTAAAACTTGATCATAATAAAATCTTTTTAAATTAAAAGCTTATAGCCTTGTAATAAATACATTTCAATTAATTTATGTTAAAATATATAAACATTAATAATAAAAATTACTAAAATAGTTGGTTAGATACTTGTGGTAAAAAATGTTGGGTACAAATAATTTTTCTATTACATACATACATATCTTCACGCCAAGTCCTTTACGGGGTAGGCAGAGAGTATCGAGTGCCAGACCTCACGATCCTGACAAACCTGTCTTGCTTCCTTCACATTCATTACCCTTTTCATACAAACACGCCGGTTTCGGAGACTCTTGACACCACCCTCGGATAACATCCGATTGATCTGATCGTGAAATGTCAGCCTTGGTCTCCCCGGGTACCTACATCCATCCACATTCGCATGTATATCTGCTTTGTCAATCTTTCATCTGTCATTTTTTTTGTTAAGTTTTCTGTTGCAGCTTTTAACAAACATGTTCCGCGAATAAATAAATTTCATTATATTACAGCCTTAAGACATTCTTACCAATGATTTTCTTAAATCACGGTATTTACAATAGTGTAAAAGACCTGACTATATTTGGTGATATCACTATAATTATTCTGGTGATTTAATGTTTATGACTTGGAAACGAGAGTTAGAACTCGTATAAAACAAGTTATCCATAAGTTTAGTCTTTTGAAATGTTTTCACAAATAGGTATGTAGAATGAAGTATGGTGGAACAACAAGAGGACTGACCCGAGGCTCCAGCGCCTCTGACCCGCAGGTCAATCCGGATAATAACGTAGACAATCATTTCCCAGCTCAGAGAAACCTATTATTTTATACAAAGGAAATATAATATTTCTTTGAAACAAGATGTCGGCCTCGCATGTAAAAGGAAGCCTTTGCAGGAAAGCGTGTTAGAAACTATTTTCGTTCTTCAATTATTAAGGTAAAACGGATGATTGGAAATTTTGATATCGTTAGGGCTGAAAGTCCTTAGTAGGTACAGTACATATTGTATTCTATACAATAAGTATTATATTCTAGTAAGCAAGGATGTAGTCTTGCTGTTTCCTACGGATGTTGTATGTATGACGAACGCATATGTAGGTAGATAAAAAAAATAAAGAAATGGCTTATACAATTACAAAATTTTGATGTCAACTAGCGTTCTATAGTTTTGGTTTAGAATATAGAAGAAAATACAATTGCCCGAGGTCAACTCTAGAACTGGCATTACCATCAAAACAGTCCCGCTTGGGCTTGAATGGCACAGAAAACATATTTTAAATGTAACTTAAAAATTTATTATGATCCGATTTTTTGATGAAAAATTTAAAATCTATTCTCTAGTTCACAAAAAACGAAGAAAAACCTACGTACCTACATACTTCCATCTTCGATGCCTAAAGAAGTGAATAAATATGTTGTGCAAACAAAACTGCGTGCAAAACCTACTTGCGCTAGGTATTTCTGCTCTTAATTAGTTTTAAATAAAGTAGGTAAATATTTCGAATATGAATATTAAATAGGAAGAACCAGATGCCATTAAAATACCAGTAACGTTATTTTTTCCAGGTTTCAGCCAAGTTTAAATAGGTTCAACTGTATATTATTTATTTGTTACAACCAAAACCAACGTAATTTTAATGTTAAATTCGAAAATGAGTTACAAATACTGAGACGTAATAAAATGAGTTCCACCAACATGACAATGGAGTTACTGAAGCAGGTCTAGCAGGACCTACACTAACTAAAGCTCCTATCTTTACTTAGTGTTATGAAGTAGTAAAGAGCTAGGTATATCGGTACATTAAAACCTTGCAAACAAAATAAGCGGAGTAATTATGGGAGTAACTTTAACGTTTTCGTTTCTTTAGGACAAAAAAAAATTAGTGATAAAAAGAGTAAACAAATTAAAAAAATATATTTAATTGCCTGAAACTGGCTGTCACAACGCTGTTAAGAACATTGTTAGTGCTTTATCTCAGACATGGTGTGCAACATTTATTCTGACAAAACACCATAATTTCACTAATGTCAGTTTTTGCAATTTGTACGGGTGGGGAGTCCCCCTAACTTATTTTCAATCTCATAGAGCCTTTTGGTGATTTGGGTAACTGGTAGGTAGCCTTGAATAATTGGCAAAAATTCCGGGAATATGCGACGTACCTACCTGTTACCTATGGAAAAGCTGTAATATCATCGTACCACTGTCATTATTTAAATTATAAAAAAGTATCTTCACGCCCATATAGCCGAAGATGCAGGCAGAAGCACAACCAGGGCACTCACGACGAGTCATGCACGTGTAGTTCGAATAGCTTGATATTGCTTGCCTCCTGCTAGTCCACTCCTGCTAGCTTGTCACGAAAATATTATCAAAATTCAAAAAAAAAAAGGAAACACCACATACAGTGTTATATATTTACTGTCACTTAAGTAGGTCAACCTTTCGGTGTTCGGTATATCAAATGAATATTTAGAAGATTGGTTTGCGACCAAATTGAATTAATTTGGAAATTTAAATCCAAAATTAATGCTACGGACGCTGCCGCGCTCTCGCGAAGGAATTATCTAATCGGCATTAGCCGAAGTCATGGGGCTAGTATGCAAAAGTAGAAAAAAATATCAACCAGTAAGTATCTTCACGCCCATGTCCCCGAACATACTGACACTGACGACACTTAGTCCGACAATGTGATAGGTGGCAAGTCTATAGCCAACCGCGCACATACCTATATCCAATACCGGGCGGGAAAAGTGAAAATATACATTTTCACTTATCGAATCCGTGACCTCGCGATGTCAAGTCCGACATCGGACCGTTAGACCATAAAGGCGACAATGAAATTTATTATTGAATTATTTAGATATTTATTTACATTATTTAATACTTGTTTGTGTCCCTAAAACACCAAATCAATTAATCCATCAGATAGGTATATTAATTTATCGTTTGCTGATTTATTAGGTATATCCTTTGTGTTTATAATAATGTAATTAATTTATCATAGTCTATGCTTGTACAAACAAGTCAAAAGTCAGAAATATGTATTAGCTGCAAATAAGCTTACACAGTTATTACAATAATTTTACCTTTTATTTGTTTATTTTAGACTTTTTTTACATGTAATAGAGATCGGCAGCAAAAGAATACAAATATAAATACTGTAAAAAAGGCGAGCTTATCTGTAATTGTTTATTTTGTTATGTCTAACGTATTCTAATGTTAAAAGTTCTATTTCCAGATTTGTAAAAAACATTAATAGTCCGGCGAAGTTGTAAAAACCTCGCGGTTAGCAACATACCTATAAACAATTAAAAAAACTACGAAAACGGCCATTTATACCTAATATTGCTCAAAGCAATATATTCATTACATAGATGGGTCACAAGACCTTTATGACCTTTAGTACGAGTCAACGCCGACGCCGGCGACCTATGAGACCACGGAAGAGATCCGTTAATTTTCGATTTATAATTTTGTTTATTCAGATATTCCATGCGGAAAAATAAGAAATCTTTAGAATCAGAACAGACGATCTTGATTTTCGTGTAAGGATTTCACCAGTTTTACGTGTTTCCTGTAACTATATACCTACTAAAAGTGGTCATCAAAACACATTTCTAACACTTTTAGAAATCTTGTCTGACTGTATACCTACCTAGCAACCGCACCGAGTTTGCAGAAACGATTGTAACGCAATTGAAATTAAAATACCTAGGTAGGTACTTTATGTTCCAAAGGTACCTAGGTACCTAGTATACTTTTTATCCTACTCACTGAAGGGATTCCCTTGGGAGAGAAAACCAATTTCAAAAAAGTTATTGTGTGTTGATTTTCCAAGTCCAAGTTGAACAAGATGTGACAGAGTCACACTCACTCTGTGTAGAGTGACATAGTGAAACAGCAGGTCAAAACAACACGATATCTTCACGCCAAGTCCTTCTGGAGTATACACAGAGAGTCGATACCCGATGGTGTCAAGCGTTAGTACTCCTATATTATACAATCCACATAAACATTTGGAAGTTTCGGAAACCCAAATTGTTTGGTCCCGTGTGTTGTGCCGAAGTTTTGTGCTGGTTATTGTATGAGTTGCGAGGGACGAGCGCGCACCTGCTCGCCATGTTTGTTCTCGGGTGTAACATTCTCAAGTCAAACAGGTTCAAACTTGGACGAACTTACCGAATCAACAAGTCCTACGTTTGTAGTTTTCGTTCCGAAACACACATGAGTCACGGTGTTATTCATATTTAATTTGTTCCACTGGATATGGACTTTTCTATTCCTTTATTATAACAGAGTTTTTATTTTTTTATACACCAGCTGGCGGTAGTCATCACATCCCGGCGCCGACAAGACTTTAGTGAAGTTAGGCTTGAGAACCGGGGACTGTTTCCGTATCTTTTTAGTGATTATCACTGGGTAAAGTTTACGTCAAAAAACTGTCAAATGACATGTTTTGTATTTGCTCTCTCCTGTGACCAACAGAAATACAATGGATATAGCAAATAAAAAAAAACATGTCATTTGACAGCTATTTGTCGTAGGTACACTTTACCCAGTGATCATCACTAAAAATATACGGTTATGTTTCTTCTTATAACGGTAAAAGTGCACGTCGCTTATGGACACAAAAATAGAATATAATAATGTCTCGTCTGTATAAAAAATCATTAAAGAAAGCTTTTAATTTTATTATTACAAGAAAACGCGAAGTTGACCTTTAAGCTGCGTTTGATTAAAATCGTTCAAATGAAAGCGGAGATATCTTCAATGGCGAGAAACATTCCCGCTGCCACACAATAAAATAATAGCTCGTTGAAAGCACGGAACGATAGCGGTGTGCCGGCGCCTCCACACGTATCACTCCGGGACACGACCTATTTCCGCTCCAGCATCCCATTACTCATTACCTATCATAAAAGTTCTCGGACGGCCTAATTTTTCTTTTTGTGCGCTCGAACTATATACCTTCGCTAATGAGGCCGTGGAATGTGTTTTTGTTAACAGTTGTCTCAGAATTCGGACATCATAAAACACGCCAAATTAATTATTATTCTTATTACTCAGATAGGGTTGGCAAGAAGTTGAGCCTTAATTAACATACCTACTGCCTTTCTGAAAAAAGTGTATGTAGGTATGTTTCTTTCAATTACTTTAAACCACCAATCCACAACTTTAAATTTATGTTAACATTCATTTAATATTAAAACATCCATGTAACATACAGGAACAGGATCAAGAATTAAATAATCCTGACCAGTATGTATGCAAAACTTTAGCTGAATCTGTTAATTGAATATAGATTGACGATGTTACATAATTAGAATTATGTCAGAAACTTGACATACAGGTGATGATAAACGAATGAAATGAATGAATATTATGTTGAACTTATTATTTTTAATTACTTATTGAAGCTATCTGATTAAATTAGTCATTAAGCTTTAAAATAGGGATGAAGACTTAATTTAAAGCTAATATAATCTTAATACAAAATAATTAATTTTACATGATCCTGAATTAAAATATCAAAGAAGAGGTAACCCTATTTACATCCCTCTTTCAAACGTTCATTTATATATTTACATTATATTTAGAAGAGATTTAGTTTAGTCTGATCAAACACATTTGTATTTTGTTAATTTAAATTATTATGTCTACCCTTTATTACTTGATGCGATAAATTTAAAATAATGTGAAGGCCCAGCAATACTTAAATGGAACTTGGTTATTACCTAATAAAAATATGTTCGACGACGTCTTCAGTTATTACGTACAAGGTGTATGATCGTTAATGGATCATAATTAATGCATTTGTATCGAGAAATTTGACGTTTATATTATGTACAATTCCCAGAGGCTTTGTCGCGTGCTCACAATGTTTTGCATTTAGTTAATTACTTTATAAATAGGCTCTGGTTGGTGCAGACACCACAGGTGTTTATACTATATCCGAGACGATAACCAACACATAGTAAGGAGCCAAACACGGTAGGGTGGAACCTTACCCGGGCAAATGGCTACGTATCACCATATATCACTCTGATTTAGTAGAAAATGTGTTTCTTATTAGCAGTATATCTGAATATGTCGGGATTTCAAATTTATACGTTGTGTTTTAGTTGAAATGATCTGGGATACTGTGAACGTATATAATAGTGTTATTTTTGTGTAGCCAAATATACGTTTATTGTCTATGCACATTTACGGTATACGTTATATTAATGTTGTACTATTCCGATATCCAATAACATTGATATTAGAAGTAGTAGTCTTGCACCAATTGTAGTATAAGAGTACTATGTATAAGTTAAAATGTTGCTCTTAGTGAGCTTAAGTAGGTATAAGCTCTGAAGTATATTTTTTCCAAACTTATATAGGTAAAACTATCCTATCGGTAAGACGTCAGCGGGAGATTCACGCAAAAACATATATAAGTTCTGTTTCTATCGAATTCACAAAAAATAACCCGCTTTTGCAAAATTTGCAACACCCTAAGAGGGTACATACCTATGTCCTTCAAACAACAAGTGGGAATAATTTGTAATACCTTTTATGTGACATATGGAGCAATAAATAATTGATTTGATTTGAAATATTTATAATATAGTATATGTACTTATATTACATTATGTATATATTTTAAAGATGTCTATCATTTTGCTTAAATTTAGATTAGGTCAGCCAATTTAAAAATAAAAGTATAAAGTGTAAAAAGAGAAAAAGTGTAAAGCCGAAGCGCATAATATAAATAGTGGTACTATACCATATTGTGATTGATGACTTATTGTTACATGTTGTGTACTTCCTACCTAACTAATTAAAATCTGAATTGCAAATTTTGATTTTATGATATTGTAATAATGAATAACTAAGAAAGTATATATTGTCGTGACACGCTTTTATTTTTTAGGGCTATTCCCAACAGTATACTTCAGAAATACTATTCAAACGTAACAAATAACATCAAACACGATAAAATAATCATTTTAGGAAATTTAATTTTTTTTGTCTACCTCCCGGCTCCATCGAGCCGTAATAATAATTTTGCATTGTCATGAGTCATCTAATTTCGGATTTACACAATCATGCAAAATATCATCTCAGTATAACCGAAAAGTTGACTAAATTCATCTTGAGGATGCCATGACTCAGCCGGACAAATACATACATCCTACAGACATTGCAAGTTGATGGTTCTAATATAAAACAAGCTTGTAGCAGAGTTGTATTGGTTATTTGTTTGTCGTGACCAGGGCGGAAAACGACTGCTCGCGGCTCAGACATTTGGTAAAAAAATTAATCTTATGACGTTTCGATCGCAGCTACCATCTCGTATATTTTGGTCAAGCTTCATTGACGGCCAATGTTAATAATATGTCTCTAAATAATGATTTCAAGCAATCTAGATAGCTGGGTATCCGTCGGCCTATCCTATACTTAATTGCCATATATAACCTGTCCACAGATATGTTATTGGCAAGCGATAACATAAAAATAGATCAAAATATCAATCTTGGACAGCAAGTTTTGGATTAGGATTGATTATTAACATTGGCCGTAAGTCTTCAACTCGTGTCTCATCGATTTGTGAAAATGTCGTAAGTGCCTTGAAATTCGCGGCGCTTACGCGTTTGAATCGGTCGGGAGTTATGAATACCTTTACATCCTTATTTATGGTTATGAAATCGTTTCGTCGTTCGTTCGTTATGATTTGATTGAAAAATGTAATCTGTACGAAGTTCACAACTCTATATAACGTGCGAGTACCCATTTGATCGAATATTTTAATGTTTCGCGACTCGGTCACTTACGTTTGTGTGGGGATCGAATCTCAGAGAAAATCAAATGTAATCGACACAGTTCCAGCTGTAGATAACCGAGGTTATTTTATTGCGCATCCACTAAACTAATTTTAAGCTAACAGTACCTTTTTTCAACGACTGTAATAAAAAGATGCCAAACACGTTTAGTGCAGTTGATTATCTTGGACGTGACATTTTTCTAGAGACTTTTGATCTACTCCTCGGATAAAGTGGAATCTGATATGTTAAAACCGTTTCCTCTTTTTTTTTTGATAATATGTAAAAAAATAACATACAGCTAAGATAAGCTTGGTCGGGGCTCCTTTGCAGAATAGACCATCTGCCTTCCTGCCAGGCAGTTAGTAAAAGGCGAGCATAGGCTTACCGTCACTAACACTGTGACATCTTTTTTTTTTATTTTATGATATTGGATGGCAAACAGGCAGACGGATTTCCTGATGGTAAGAAATTCACGCCGCCTAGAGACACCAAAGGTGGTAATGGTGCGTTGCCAACCTGGGGCCGGGATGTTAGGCCTCGA